>PVLD010027383.1:0-20854 GCA_004027595.1 Dinomys branickii | reverse complement strand
CTCCTGCACCCCTGCAATGCGTACCAACCTGAAGATAAGGTAGTTCTCCTGCACCCCTGCAATGCGTACCAACCTGAAGATAAGGTAGTTCTCCTGCACCCCTGCAATGCGTACCAACCTGAAGATAAGGTAGTTCTCCTGCACCCCTGCAATGCGTACCAACCTGAAGATAAGGTAGTTCTCCTGCACCCCTGCAATGCGTACCAACCTGAAGATAAGGTAGTTCTCCTGCACCCCTACAATGCATACCAACGTGAAGATAAGGTAGTTCTCCTGCACCCCTACAATGCATACCAACCTGAAGATAAGGTAGTTCTCCTGATTGACATAATTTACTAGGGAAAATTCTCCCAAGGCCCTGCGAGATTCCTGTGTTTTCTTGAGTTACCCTCCTCCTTTGTGTGAAAACGAAATAAATACGGGCTGCCCAGAGAGGTCTTTGGCTAACTCGGAGAACACTGAAGCTGTAAGAGAGTGAGACCCTCCTGGAGCCCTGAAATCATTTCCGTTGTCTCATTTGTTCAAGCCTTCACTGTCCACTTGCTTGGGAGGTTGCAGGCCTGATCAGCCTGTAAGAACTTAGGGTTATTTAACCCTGCATTCACTAATGAAGGTTACCTTTCCTGGTTTGTGGAGGACATTCTTTAGTTATTCTTTCAATGTATTACCTTAGGTCTGACCAAGCCATGTGACTGTTTGGTTCCAGAGAAAGTCTAGCAAAAGCATTGGTGGAGAGGAAACGACTGCAGAACCTGCATCCCTGTGGAAAGCCACAGGAACAACACCAGGTGCTTTGCTGAGACATGCCCAAGGCAATGACAACAAGGTGACTAAGTCACTGAGCTGTGTTACTGTTGATATCCTCCTAGTTGCCCGGCTGCTTCCTTTGTTCTTTCTCAATAAAAGGTTACTGAAAATGGTAATGGGGCTTCAGTCCGAGAGCCTACAAGCCTCCTGATCCCAGAATTTTGCCTTTCTTGTTTTTCTTGTTTCTCTCACTTTTCTTTTCACCCACAGATACCTCCTTCTTGGGACCTGTCACTCCTGACAGAAAGGGATTATAGCCCAATCCTGGTTGACTACACAGCAGTGGTAATGTGCTCACCCCATGTGACATGGTCAAGTAGAAAAATAAATGCTTTTATTTTTCTGTGTTCCCTTTATGGAGCAGCCAAAATCTTTTTTACTTCTATTCTTTTTTTTCCCAATAAAACAACAAAAAATCTCTCCAAAGTTCCTGATTTTGTCCACAACTACATTCCATGTCGCTGAGTCCCTGAGCTCAGTTTGTACAAATTTAGAAGTTTCAATACATTTGCTTTGTAACCATTACAAATTGCCTTTTTTTTTTTTTTAATTTGTACCAGGAATTGAATTCAGGACCTTGAGCTTGCCAGGCAGGCACTTGTGCCGCTGAGCTATATCCCAGCCCCAAATTGCCTATTAATAATGTCATATAGTTTTCAAACTACGTAATAACCTTGACTCTTGAATTAGAGATTTCCTTAGAAATGTGCTGGACTTTTTAATTTGTATTTATATTTCTAATCAGATTTAATGGGATGAGTGTATCTGATATCAAGTGAATATTATGATATTCTCTTCCAAGGATCAAGCTTCTGACATACCTGAGCCCCTAATTTACAAATATTGAACCCTGGCAATAGCACGTTCCATATGAAATCCCTGAAGATTAATTGGCACAATGTCTCTTTGATACCCTCCATGGTACACAAGCACTTAATTGGTTTTCACACTAAATGAATTCTGTTATTACTGTGGATTGGATTCCTGTTTCTTTTTTCCTGTTTTATCTTTTTTGTTTTTTGTCTTTTTTAGACAAGGCCTCACTATGCAGTTCAGGCTGGCCTTGAGCTCACTTTGTAGCCCAGGCTGGTCTCAGACTCGCAAGGATCCTCCTGCCTCAGCCTCCCAAGTGCTGGGATTACAGGCATGAGCCACCACGTCAGGCTCTGTTTTATCTTTTTGAGAGTGTCTCTCTACACAGTTAGTCTGGCCTTGAGCTCACTTTATAGCCCAGGTTGGCCTCAAATTTCACAATGATCCTCCTGTTTCGGCCTCCTGAGTGCTGGGATTACAGGCGTACAAAACCACGCCTGGGTCCTGGGTGCTTTTATGCTTATAAGAATAATTGAGAACAGCATTTCTGTTAGTCTCCATTTGTGATGTTACTGGGCTTTCCATAAATGTGACAAAATATCTGAAAAACTCAGGTATTGGAATTGGAATTTTTAGATGAGATACATTTTGGTCCATACTTTCTGAAGTTCACATGATGGTAGTATGTGACGAAGAACATTCTTTAGTTTATTTTTCAATGTATTACCTCTTTGGGAATTCAGGCCTGACCCAGCCATGTGATTGTGATTCTGGAGGAAGTCTAGCAAAAGCACTGGTGGAAAGGAAATTATTGCAGGACCTGTGTCCCTGTGGAAAGCCGCTGGGACAACCCTAGCAGCCTTGCTGAGATAGCCCTAAGGAATAACACGAGGGCCAACGAAGTCAAGTCTTATCCCTGCGATAATTGAGTTGTATTGTCCTTGCCAATCCTCTTAACTGTTGCTCCCATTTGCCCTGTTGCTGCTTTCTGTTTGTATCCCAATAAAAGGGTAAGGAGGACAGTAACCAAGGCTTCAGTCTGGGAGGCTGCAGCCCCGATCCCATAACCGTCTCTTAGGGCCTGGGATGTAGCTCGGCGGCACAGCACCTGTCTCCCATAACTGTCTTGCTTTTCTTTTCAACCGCAGGCACCTTGCCCTCCAGACCTGCCACCCTGGACAGAAACTGACTATACACCGCCAGTGGGAGTGTCAGACATGGAGCCAAGCTATTCTCATATTGGTGAAGAAGCAGAGTGAGAGGTGATCGGACCACAGCCAAGGAGGAAGAGCCCAAGGACAAGCTGTGCGTGTGTGTGGGTTTGTCTATGTAGGGGATATTTTGCTACAGTGTTTTTTATTCTCTTTAAAACAAAATTTCTTAGTTCCTATGTGCAGTACTGCTATCTCTCTAGACGGTCCACACTCTTACTTCTAAGTATGTACTAAAACTAAAAATTCTGCCTAATAAATCCTTTACGTGCCTCTTATATATATATGTCCCCAAATTTGTTTTTCAGAGAAAGAATCAGTGAACATCCAGGTTCCAAGTTTATACTGGGTGAAGTTCTTCTCTAAGTTCAGTAACAATGATAGGGCAAGGGAATCTCTGTTTTTCTGGTTTTAACTTCATAGTAAGAGAGGTCACTTAAAGTTCACTTAAGCTGTAGTTGACACCCACGTATACCCCAGTCCCTTGCTTAAAAGCAGAGCAAAGCCATAAATTGGGAAGAGAACAAACAGAACAAATTGGGAAGTAGGTTAAAGGTTAACCCACTTTGATTGTTGTAATTTGGTTTTCTGACCTCCTGGGAGAAAGTTTACCTTGTGCTAACTATGTGACATTCTTATGAAATTCCTGAAAAGTAAGTACTGGTTACTATGGGAACCTGAAATGTACTAAAACCAAAGGTGACACCCAGAGCAGCATGGACATCTTCTCTGATTCGGGGTTAGAGACCATCTGTGGGCCTGGCTGCAATAAATCTTTGCTCATTCATGACTTTTCGGTTTTCTTGTGAGGGTCTTTCTCAGTGGACTCGCTTGCTGTATCAACAAGACTATTAGAGATGATATAGAAGACCTGGGATAAAAAGAGAGTCAAAAGAGAGATGAGAGGATGTAATCAAATTGTATTACATATATTAACAGAGTGTTAGACAAGTATCACATGTTCACCTCAATAGATGAACAAAAAGCATTTGACAAAGTGCAACACACATTCATAACAAATATCCATCCAAAGTTTTACGAATGGGCTTTATCTCAATCAATCAATCCACCTATGACAAACCAATAACAAATGTCATTCGACATGGCCTAACACTTCAAACTTTCACTCTGAAATTGGGAAAAAGGCAAGGCTACCCATCACCACCAATCCTGGCCATTAGAGTGAGACGGGTCCGAGAACAATAAACTCCCAAACAGCCAAATTAGAATTTAGTAGTGCTTTTAATAGTTGAGCCCAACCGCCCCCACTCACACCTCTATTTCAAGGCTGAGAAGTGAGAGCCCCAAGCCCATTGTATGCTGGGCTTATAAAGACAAAAACCACAATGAATACACAGGTGTAGCAGGGACGTTTACGCTTGGGTGACTGTCCTGTTTCTGGCAGGGAGGGGCAATGCTCTTTGAATTCTTTCTGAGAAAGAACAAGGAACCTTTAAACAATGTTACCATATATGGACTTTAGCTGTTTGAGGTGAATCAGGGGTCAAGCATGGGGTCAGTCTAGGAAGCAGCTGGGTACTAGGCCATTACATTCCCCACTGGTTTTTGTTAATGAATCAAATCATAGATTCATCAGCTATATCCTCATTGGAGAGGTTTTCGCACCCAGTTCGGAGTATCATCAGTTTGACAGATTGAATCCTCCCCTGAATATATTTTAACAAACACTTTATAATGCAGGGACCCACCGTAATCACTATAAGTAATAGCATTTAGTGGTCCAGCTAAAGCTGTTATGAGGGTAGTTAACCATGAGGAAGTCGAAAACAAATTTTGGAACCAATTTTGTTCTTGTCTCCTCTGTTTATCTCTGTCTTGTAGTTTTTTTCTTAGTTGGCTCAAACTTTTTTGGAGTACTCCAGAATGGTTGGTACAGAAACAAGTTTCTCCTAGGGCAAGACAAAATCCCCCTTGTTTTAGGAAAAGTAGGTCTAAACCTCTTTTCTTTTGCAAAACCATCTCAGCGAATGACCCGAGAGATTTTTCTAGTTCTAAAGTGGCTAAATCCTGGTGTATCTGTTGACTTAGTTTTCTATAATTTTGATCAGAAGTAACCAGAGCGGCTGTCCCCAATGCAGCTGACCCAGTCATGCCTATACCCAGTCATGCTGGTATAAGGACAGGGTTCGCTCTCTTGACTCTAAGCAAATTGGTCAGGGCCAAATGCTGTCTACTTCCCTCCCCAGAATAATAAAGCACGTGGGGAAAAATGTGACACAGGACACATAGTTCTAGGGGTCTCTGTACAGCAACTTGATAAAATATACATGGTGTTATGCCAGCAGTACAAGCAAACCAGGCTCCGTGAGGGGCCTCTAGGTGCAGGCTGGGGGAGTAAGTTTGATTTACAATATCAATTACATTGGTACAAATGTTAGCATAGGGAGATTTTTACAAATTATAAGTTTTAGTCTTAACACAAGTGCCTTTTTTTTGTAAATCACCGAGGGGCAGAACAGGTTTTTGTCCAGCTCAGTCTCGGTGGTCATAGCAGCACCCGTCACTTGGCTGCCTTGATACACAACTGTGTAGAGGCACTTGTGGGTCATCATCTGGCAGGAGGGTGGCTGGGTTTAAGGCTCGGTCATCATTTGGATCCCAGGAGGGGCGAGCGAGAGGAAACGCGAAGTTCAGTCGGTCCGGGTCAGTGCTAGGGCTTCCGTCAGGTCCCAGGACCAGTTTGCGTCCCAGGGCACGGATGCGTTCGCGCTCTTCTGACGTGAAGAGAGTCTGGAGAAGCTGTTGGCAATCATCCCATGTCGGCTGGTGAGTGAAGAAAACAGTTTCTAGGAGACAGATAAGCCCCTGGGGATTTTGGGAAAACGAGAGGGTCTGTTGTTTCCAGTTAGAGAGGTCACTAGTTGAGAAAGGGACGTACACCATGAAGGGTCGGTGTCCCTCATTCCCGGGCGCAGTTTCTCGCAAAGGCAGGAGGGGAGCCGGGGGTGAGGGTGCAGAGGCGGTAGAGTCCGAGCTAGGTTCTGAGAACGGACGCCCGCTTCGGGTGTGGGAGGGACTGAGGTGTGATGAGGAGTCGGGCAGAGTGGGAGAGGCAGGTCGAGGGGGTGAAAGGTAGGGAGGAGGTCGAGTCGGGACACGAGAGTCAGGAGGAGGGGGCAGGACTGGCGGAACCTTTTAGGGTGGCTGAGACTTAGTTACCGCGATGAATTCTTTCTTGGGTTCGGTGGTTCGGTCCCCATTTTTCTGTATTATACTTGTTAAGCCAGGAAGGGGGGTCCTGGATTAAATCAATCCAGGCCTGAATGTAAACAATTTGGTCAGGGTGGCCTGGATTCCCAAAGATGACTTCTCGAGCCTGCTGAGAAACAGACAAATAAAATGGGCCTTCCCTGGGCCAGGAAACGCCAAAAGAGGGCCATTCAAGTTCACAAAATGTTCGCAGCTTCCCCAAGAAGACAGGTTCTCCAAATTCCTTTGCTCGTTGCCTGAAATCCTTAAAATGGTTTAAAACACGTTGCAGAGGCGACATAGAAGCAAAAGCCGATTGACCCATTTTTAACAACACTCACAAACAAGACAGAGGACAAGATTGAGACAATAAGTGGATAAATTAATTCAAGTGGAGCAAAGTCCCACTTGTCAAGCAAGCACAAGCCCTAGCCAACGCCTTGGTCTAGGGACGGTCCCTGGAGAGTCTAATGGTGCGTCCAACTTCTGCAAGGACCCCCAAGAGGCGCCACAACAAACAAGAAACAAGAACTAGTCTTACCGGTAAGTATCTATATGGCGTTACTGATCTCGCATCCAGGTTAAATTTGGTGTCACTTTGAAACAAAGAGTTCCTCGCCCCTGAGGAATTATTGTCTCAAAGAGACGTTTGGGAGTCTAGAGACCCCAGAAGGGATCCCGGACTGAAGAGCCTCCAAATGAGACGGGTCCGAGAACAATAAACTCCCAAACAGCCAAATTAGAATTTAGTAGGGCTTTTAATAGTTAAGCCCAACCGCCCCCACTCACGCCTCTGTTTCAAGGCTGAGAAGTGAGAGTCCGGAGCCCATTGTATGCAGGGCTTATAAAGGCAAAAACCACAATGAATACACAGGTGTAGCAGGGACGTTATGCTTGGGTAACTGTCCTGTTTCTGGCAGGGACAGGCAATGCTCTTTGAGTTCTTTCTGAGAAAGAACAAGGAACCTTTAAACAATGTTACCATACATGGACTTTAGCTGTTTGAGGTGAATCGGGGGTCAAGCATGGGGTCAGTCTAGGAAGCAGCTGGGTACTTAGGCCATTACAAGAGTTCTGGAAACATTAGTCAGAGCAATTAGACAAGAGAAAGAAAGGGAATAAAAATAACAATAAGATGAAATAGAAGAATAAATAATAAAAGGAAAAATCTTAAATTAATATTATTTACAGATAACGTGACACTCTACAGAGAAAATCCCAAAACTTCCACCAAAAGAATTCTAGATTTAATAACAAAATTTAGTCGCATAGCTGTATACAAATTCAACACTCCAAAATGAATAGCCTTCTTGTACAGAAATAACAAATTCACTGAGAGAGAAATTAGTGGGTAAACACTTTTAACAACAGCATGAAACAAATGAAATATTTCAGAATCAGTGTAACAAAGTAGGTTAAAAAAAAAAAAAAGCTCTACCCTGATAACTATAGTACTCTAAAGAAAGAGTTTGAAGAGGATATCAGAAAATGGAAAGATATCCCTTGCTCATGGGTAAGAAGAATCAACATAGGGCTGGGGATATAGCTCAGTGGAATAAGCGCCTGCCTAGCAAGCGCAGGATCCTGAGTTCGATCCCCAGTACCGCCAAAAAAAAAACCAAAAAAAAAACAAACAACAAGAAGAATCAACATAGTGAAAATGCTAGAACTAGGGATGTGGCTCAGTGGTAGAGTGCTTTCCCAGCATGCACCAGGCCCTGAGTTCAATCCCCAGTACTACACACACACACACACACACACACACACACACACACACAAAGATAATGACCATAATCCCAAAATTGTTCTATGGATTCAATGCAATTCTGTGGGAGTTGGTGGTCTCTCCATGGTCCCCGGGAGAAAGCGGCAAGAGGATTTAGAAAATAAAGACAAAGCCTGGGGATATAGCTCAGTGCAATAAGCGCCTGCCTGGCAAGCCCAAGGTCCTGAGTTGGATCCCTGATACCACAAAAAAGGAAAAGAAAGACAAGAGACAATAGCCCGGGCTCAGGTGGAGTTACCTCCTGCCTGATGAGCAGGAGGACTGACTCCCAACAGTAGGAGTGTTAATTTTATACACTGGCAAAGTAGTATCAGGGGAGATAATGTTGCCTAGCGACTAAGTAAGACTAAAACTAAGACTAAGACTAAGACTAAGACTAAGACTAAGACTAAGACTAAGACTATAATTGTCCAAGCAGGATACCTTATTCAATATGGAGGTAGTTTGACCAACTGAGGCACTCTTGTATCTGTCCCACTCTCAGACGCATGCCCAGCAACCAAACTCCAGCGGGTCCCAACACAACTCCAAACAAAATAATATTCACATGCCTCACAGAAATAGAGAAAATATTCTTATTATTAATTTGGAACCAGAAGTATCTAGAACAGCAAAAACAATCCTAGGTAAGAAAATCAAGGCAGGATGTATCACAATTCCTGACTGGAAAGTGTATAAAATTTCCACTGTTATATAAAATAGTAGGTACAGGAAAAAAAAGCCCAAGGTAGATGAAGCATGGTTAGAAAACGCAGAAACGTCTCCAAACACCTTCAAACACATTCTCTTTCACAAAGACACTAAACACACTCATTGGAAGAAAGCCTCTTTAATAAATGGTGTCGAAAAACTGGATTCCCACGTACTGAACACTAAACTAGACCCATGTATCTCCCCAAGCACTACATGAATATTGACATGGATCAAAGATTTAAATATTAAAATAGAAATACAATATATATTCAAAGCATGAGAAGGTGGGACACTTCAGGACTTAGTGTAGTCAAAACACTTCATGAAAACCATCCAGATTGCACAGGAAATACCACAAAGAAACAATGACTGGGAACCTATCTTATCACAAAGATTTATACACCAAAATAAATCACCAATAGGGTGAAAAGACACCTTACTGAGTTGGAAAAATGTAGCCTGTTGTTCCTCAGACATCTAGAACAAACAATTGAGGAATATCAGAACACTCAAATTTCAAGACCCAGACCAAAAATGGACATCTGAGATGAATACACATTTCTCAGATGAAGATGTACGAAAGGCAAATAATTATATGAAAAACTATTCAACATCATTGGTTGTTCCAGAGATGCAAATTAAAATAACATTGCGATTCCATCTCACTCCAGAAAAGTGGCTACGATCAAGGAAACAACCAATAAAAACTGCTAATAGGGGCTGGGGATCCTAAGTTCGATCCCCAGTACTGAAAAAAAACTGCTAATAGGTTTATGGGATAAAGGAACACCACCCAACTGTTGTAGAAGTGTAGACTGATGCAACCACTGTAGAAATCAGCGTGGAGATTCCTAAGAAATCTAGGGCTACAGGGTCTATGTGATCCAGCCTTTCTGCTCCTTGGTATCTTACCCAAAGTATTAAATGCATCTTACCACAGTGATGCATGTATAGCCATGTTTATAACACCACAGTTTGTAATTCCTAAATCTTGGAGAAAACCTAAGTGCCCGTCAACTGATGAAGATATAAATCAGCTGTGATTTTTTATGCAATCATGTGATTCTCAAACATAAAGGTTAAACTTGAAACATTTGTAGCTCAGTGGATGCACTTTCACAAATACTCTTCTGTGAAATAAATTGGACAAATGTACAAATATCGCACTGTCTCATTGATGTGAATAAATGAAAGTGTACACTGGAAGAACATGTCTAACATATAATGAAATAAGAAGCAATTGTTCAACACAAAGGGAAACCAGGGATTGAGTGGATGAAATGAAAGAAGGAAAATGAACAATGAGAAAAGAAGGAAAAATTGAAACAAAGTTTTGAAAATAAGGAGAAATTGAGGGGAAGTGAACTAGAAAAAGATAAATCAAGATGTATCATGTACAGATACAAATTGCCTATCACGAATGTGAACAGTATGCATATCTAAACTGTAACAATAAAATTAATTGAAATAATAATAGCAATAAATTAACTACCCCTAAATCCAGAGTATAATACATGCCCCCTTCAGTACCCCACAATGAAACCCTCTATTCTCTTTTTTTTTTTTTTTTTGGCGGTACTGGGGATCGAACTCAGGACCCTGCGCTTGCTAGGCAGGCGCTTATTCCACTGAGCTATATCCCCAGCCCCTACCCTCTATTCTCTATCATTTACATGACATAATAAAATCATTGTCAGGTTCCACAAATCTGGAAATATCTGTCAACTAGCTTAATATTGTCATTTAGCTATGTACATAGCAAGAATTACAAACACCAGTCATATTTTATCTGGAGAACAGCTTAGAGAAAAAGAAATCTTTCCCCATGAGATTTATAGGAACACACACACACACACACACACACACAAATATTTCACCAAGAGAAGACTAGCATCTCCCTTTCCAAATATCCACATTTTGGCTTCAACATGGTGAAAAACACTGACTGGAGAACTAAACAGTTATCAATGAAGTTATTTTAAATTTCTCTTGGATCTTCAGGTCTGTGGTCTTTGGCATCGTCACATCAAGAGTCAGGTCAAGATCCAGGCTTTATTTTCACCCGAAGACAGGCCATCCTCAAGGAAGAACTTCTCTGGCCCGGAAGCCGATTTTGCCACTCTCAGTCATTCTTTAGGACCTACTTTCTTCTGCTGTACTTTTGCCTAATGTTTGAGATGCTAGTAGGGTATATATTCAATGTTTCCTCAATTTCAAAATTCTTTCCCATAAAATCATGTCCCACCTCAGTCAGCATTTATGTTTGTGAAACAAGGTTGAAACATATCCCATGACAGTGATTATATCAGAGTCAGCAACAGGCTCCCCATTCTCTGGAAACCCAGTCATGTGGACTTGTGTATGTCAGTGTGGAGATGATCTGGAAAACAGGGATTCAATGCCAGTCTTCAGGAACCCATGGCTCTGCACACAGGACATGAACTTGACACTTTGTTTCCCACATTTTTAGAAACTGCAGGGTGATCAGGCCTGGCTCACACTTGCATTTCCAGCCTTTAGGATGTTTCTTGGGTATTTCATTTCTGTAGTCTAAGGAAGTCAGCCAGAAAGGAAGACTCAAATTCTTGTGTCCTTTCTCAGCAAAAAGATCTTGGTTATGAAATATGGCAGGAAAATAAGATGAAGTCTACATTATGAATTGTCCTTACACCCAATGCATCTCGTACAGCCCTCCTGCATCTCCCAGTATCTGGGCATGTGTTATGGTTGATACATTGTATCAACTTGGGGAGTCTAGAGGTTTAACTAAGTAACTTAGCAGTTGAAAATCTTGGGGTAAACAGGATATGCCCTTACCCTTGTGGGATGTTGTTTATATTTATTTGGGAAGCTTTAAAGGTTAACTGTGTGATTCAGGAAGAAGCCAGAGTGCTTACTTTGTAAACATCCTGAGCCTGTGGAAGAGGAGGGCATGGAGGTTATGTGAGAGGTACTCGCCCCCTGGGTGGGGGTAGGCTGTTTACAATGTAGGAGAGAAAAGGAGGCTGCTTGCAGCCATTCCGCCCTTTTGGCTGGTTGGTTTTGCTGTGCTCTGCTGCCCTGAACAGTTTGCGCTCTGGCATGTACCAGTCTGCCTCAGAACCAGCCAAGTATGGACTGAGACCTCCACAAACTAAGCTGAATAAACCTTTCCTTCCTTCATTTTGGGTGTTGGGTATTTTGTCTCAGCAACGAGAGAAAAGTAACCAAGACAGCATGAAAGGTCAAAACTCTCAGATTGAAGGGACAAGGAAAATTTTCCCTTATCTGGGCTGATGAGCAAAGGGACAGATGTCGGGCTGGGGATATAGCTCAGTGGAATAAGCACTTGCCTAGCAAGCACAGGGTCCTGAGTTCGATCCCCAGTACCGCAAAAAAAAAAAAAAAAAGGGACAGATGTCATTCATGGGTTACATCTGGACAACTGACATGGTCCACCAGGGCATAACTGCCTTTGAAATGAGCTAGTTGCTGACTTTTTAGAGCTGGGATCGGCTTTCTGTTTTCGGTGGAAGGTTCCTGCTTCTTCATCCTATAAATTGCCCCATAATTGTACTCAAGTTATTTCAGATTTGTCTTCCAGAAAGAACTCCCAGCCTCAGAGGGCTGCTGAGAACAGGTCAGGCCCGCTTGAAGCATACTGAGAGGCAGAGGGTTGTATTGCCTGATCCGCAAATCAGGACTTTTTCAAATTTTCAGGACTAGGATTGGCATCCAGGCCATTTATACTGAGCTATCTCTCGAGCCCTATTTATATTTTTTCCTGGACAGGGTTTCACTATGCTGCTATGTTGCCCAGGACGGGCTCCAAGGGGAAACTTGAAATGCTCTTGCCTCAGCTTCCCAGAGTGCTTAAATCACAAGAAGGCACCACCTTGCCTATCTCTGACCCATTTTAGTAAAAACAATGATAATAATAAAACATATAAATCAGGGAATATAACTAGTAACTATGTACTTCTGCTGCTGTTATTTGGAAGCAATATCTGCTTGAAAAATCAAGAATGAAGAAATGTCAACTGCAAAGAAAAGACGAAGAAATCATTGTTCTCCAACTCACTTTTATTTTCCCATTTGGGTGAAGGTGGTTTCTACAACCTGCACTGAATAGCAGTAAAGCAGCAAGGCCCAGCTCATCCCACAGCACTGATCTCTCAGTCTCCCCGCTATGTGAAAGGCAAGAAGTCTCTCTTATGGTTTGGTCTTTTTTTTTTTTTTGGCGGTACTGGGGATTGAACTCAGGACCCTGCGCTTGCTAGGCAGGCGCTTATTCCACTGAGCTATATCCCCAGCCCTAGAAGTCTCTCTTTAACAAGGGAGACTCATCCCTTAACTACTTTTTTTTTTTTTTTTTTTTGCGGTACTGAGGATCGAACTCAGGACCCTGCACTTGCTAGGCAAGCGCTTATTCCACTGAGCTATATCCCCAGCCCATCCCTTAACTACTTGATCACAGAGGCGGAGACTTGTAGCGATCTTTTCTTTCTCATAGTGAAGTCAGAGCTCTCTGAATGCACTGTGTGATGATGCACCACACATGAACCTTTGGTCAGGGATGTCATTGGCAAAGTGATTTGTAAAGTATTCAAAATTTTATGTGCTCTTTAGTCATTACACTGACCTTAAAGTGCAAAGTTTGCAGCCTTTTTTATATTGCCTGCCAAAATTTGAAGTACTAGAAGAAAAGTGTGCCATGAGAGAAAAACTTAGCAAGGGGTTTTGAAAAGCCAAACAAAGAACAAAACTACAACATTTTATTTTTTTATTTTTTTATTTTTAAAAAAGTAAAAGCACAAAAACATATTAACAAACAGACACAAATTAGCATAAAAAATAGTACAATCACAACTGATCTACAGACAAGGTGACATGATCTCAACAGTGGTTATTGCTTTATCCATTGATATCTTCGAAGTGTATATATATGAACCCAGATACAGACATGCAAAATTGGTCAGGCAATTAATCCTCTTAACAACAGAAAAACACAAAAAACCAAAGACAAAAAAACACAAAAAACCACCAATAGTTGCTGCTTTGCATATCGATATCTTCGAAGTGTGTGTTCAGGATAACACATACAGACATACAAGATTGATCGAATAACCCGTCATCAATTATTCCTTAGCATTAAGTGATATAATACAATAGTAGGACCATGTTAGCCCTCCTGCATATATGTATATTCATATATACATACATACATTTTTGTCTCTTTCTTTTCTCCTTTCCCTCGTCCCATCTGTTCTTTGTTTTTGAACAGATTTCCTTCATGTCTCTTAGTTTATATAAAAATATGGAACGCTTCACGAATTTGCGTGTCATCCTTGCGCAGGGGCCATGCTAATCTTCTCTGTATCGTTCCAATTTTAGTATATGTGCTGCCGAAGTGAGCACCAACATTATTTTTTAAAGGTGAATATCTGAGTAACAATTACTGAAACTTTATTTTACACCTCCTTAAAAAATATATGAGAACAACGTGCATGCATTATTATGAGTTACATTACTGGGCAACCTGATTAGATATTTGTTTTGTTTTGTTTTGTTTTTGTCTTTCTGAGACAGGGTCTCGCTATGCAGTTCAGGCTGGCCTTGAGCTCACTTTGTAGCTCAGGCTGGTCTCAAACTCGAAACTATCTTCCTGCCTCAGCCTCCCAAGTGCTGGGATTACAGGTGTTTGCCCCTATGCCCGGCTGATCAAATATTTTTTAAACCTCATTGTGTGGAAAAAAATCATTAAGGATATAAGAGCCATTGTGTTGGGTTTGGAGGTGGAGGTTTTTGCAAGGGAAACAATACAGGACACATATTTTATAATATTATGTATAATAGTCACTCAAAGAATGATATACAAAAGAGTGCAGGAAATCTGTCCACACACTAAAGAACAGAGAATCTAGCTGAGGGCCTAGATCCCATGGAAATGTCCTGCATGAGTCCAGCTGAAGACCTAAAGCCCATAAATATGCCTCCCACAAATCCATCTGGAGGTCCAGAGCCCACAACAATGTCTCATGCAGGCCTGTTTCACAGATCTGCACTGGAAGGCCCCAAAGGTCAGTGGTGGAATCTAAAGTCCGTGCCAGCAGGATGAATGATCTGTGCAGGCAGGCTGAGGGATCTGCACTGGAGCCAGGAACCCATGCGCAAAGTAAGAACCAGAGCTCCCCTGAAAAGTACCACACCCATCCTCAGCAACACAGAGGTCCCAAGCTCCTCCGATGGTCAAGACAGCCGAGTTCCCATCAGGAAAGCCAATGCAACGCACTTCTCCAGGAGACTAAGTAGTGCACCATCTTCCCCTGTGGAGCCGGGAAGCGATGCTCAGTGAGGACCAGAGCTCCTAAGAATAGGGCCACAACTGTACTAGGGTGATTTTAGACAACATCCTGTGGAAGTAATTCGTGAGGATGGCTGCCAGGAGAATGTCAGGACCCTGGCACAGGACAGAGTGTGCGATGTCCCCTTGGGCAGCGTGGGTTTCAGGGCCTTATCAGGAAAGCAGGCCCTATTTACCTATCCAAGGAGCAAAGCTAAAACTATAAAAGCACTGGGCTAGACCTCCAGTGCTTTGATACGTATATTGAGTCAGAGTCTCAGTGAATTGCAAGGGCTGCTTCCATTGTGATTTCCTCCTGCATCACCAGGAACAGCAAGGTTTGCTGCTTATGGTAAAATGCTAATAAAGGAAATGTGTCCAGGATAAAATACCCCATATTTTGAATATTCCATCACTGGCTGGGATGGCAAGAGCAACATTCACTATATATCACCCTGGTGATGGAAAGAAGCAGACATGAGCTGTGCAGGGAAGTTCACCACATGTTCCAAGTTATAAAATATTGATACTGTATTCTACAGTGTATTATATTCCATAAAGTATATCACTTATTTCAGATATAAAGTTGACATAGTTTTAGGTGATACTATCCAACTAGTGAGCCGTTTATGTTTTAAGCATAATTAAGGCCATAGCAAACTATTTAAAGTGCACTGCGTTATGGGTGTGTAATTAATTGCTCAGTTCTGTTTTCATGTTAATGTGGGTTTATCACCATGTAACACCATCAGAAATTGAGGACTCTTTGTATTCAAAAACACTGTGTACAGTATTTCATTCTTTTTTTAAAGGAAGGAAAATTTCAGCTCAAGGAAAATAAATGCACCCCACATTCCCAACTTCACTAGATCTATGCTTTTAAAAAGTTTGTCATATTTCTCAAACACCAAACCTTGGTCCTGATGGACACTGAAAATGGAGATTGTATACTTTTATCCCTAAAGTAAGAAAAACAGAACACAGTGTGAATCATAAAATAGTAAATTTAATCTTTTGTTAAATTGATTGTTTTCTTTCCTCTTGGTCATTTTTTCTTTTTCTAGTTAAACCAACAATCATTACCAAAGTCTGCAACACTGCCAGTGTCAGGGATTAGAATAAAGACGTTTATGTGCCTCATCCCACCCAATAAAAATTATTCTTCCAAAAAGTTTTCCTGCCCCCCCCAATTTCACTATTGACAAAAATAACTTGTAAAATATTGTTACTGATAAATCATTCCATCATTTATACAGTTTGAAGAAATTTATTACTATAATTCCTGACACCCATTTATAGACAATTTATGATCTTGTGGATCTTTAGCAAGCAGAAACTCAGAGAAGTATGCTTTATTTTTTGGTAAAAGTGTTGGAAAAATTACCACAAAGTTAAATCATCAAACAATAAGCATGAAGGGGGCTGGGGATATAGCTCAGTGGAATAAGTGCCTGCCTAGCAAGCGCAGGGTCCTGAGTTCGATCCCCAGTACCGCAAAAAAAAAAAAAAAAAAAAATATATATATATATATATATAAGCATGAAAAGTAAAATTGAATGATAAAAATATAAAATGTAATATTGACTGCAACATTAAAGCAAACTATGCAAAGTTTGTACTTGATATAATATACAATTATGGTGGAATATGTGGAGGAGTTTGGGCAGGATATGAAAAACAATATTGCCAACATACAAGTTATGAGAAAACAATTGACTTTCATCAAATGCATGGACACAAGTCTCTCCCTCACCATCAATATAACATGAAATTCAAAAATATATTTTGTGACAGGAGATGTGGAATACATACAGCAACAAAATTTAAGTGAAAGCTAGTGGGCCATCCCAACAAATACAAAATATTAGCAAAATTTACGTTTTAGTGGTGTATTCCTCTGAATTGTAAAAATAAGACAAAACAAATACTAACCCTGGGTACAAATAAAAACTACACTTAAATTCATCTAGTTTCATTAGAAGGTATCCTATGTTAAATGCATAAACACTGGCATACGTGAAAATATGATCATATCAACTCAACTTCTCCACAAAAGGCCACAGATACAGAGATCAGATATTTACAAATGATTTTCTGAAAAACACAGAAGGAATACACTTAAGGAAAACTTGATGGAGTATATTTTCTGGAAAATTAGTGATGAATCATTGACATTAAAATTTCATATTATTTCTACAGGTCGCCATGACATAAGTAGTTTTCACAGGATTTTCTTTCTTTTTTTTTTTTTTTTGGCGGTACTGGGGATTGAACTCAGGACACTGCGCCTGGCACTTATTCCACTGAGCTATATCCCCAGCCCAGGATTTTCAACATATGCGTACTTTTGTAGTTTCTCTCCACTGTGTCCTCTTTCATGTCTTTGACAATACCTGCATATGCCAAATGCTTTCCCATACTGTTTACATAGGCTTTCTGCCCAGTGGGACCTTGTTCAAGTATTTATAATGTATTATCTGAATTTTTGATACACTTCTTACAAATGTAAAGTTACTACCTTGTATGTTCTTTCATGTCTACAAACTGAAGAGCTTGTATTTTATCTTGTCCCACACTCCCCCACACACAGTCTGACTGGGTATGCCTTTCACGTATTGATGGCACTTTTATGTGCTGAATGTTTTCCTACATTCCTTACACACACAGCCTTTCTTCCCAGCGCATTCCTTCATGTGATTGACAAGTGCTCTGTTGGCTGAAGATTTCCTACATTACTAATGCATAGTTTCTCTTATGTGTGATTTATTTCATATATATTAAAGTATTTTGGGGCTGGGGATATAGCTCAGTGGAATAAGCGCCTGCCTAGCAAGCACAGGGTCCTGAGTTCAATCCCCAGTACCGCCAAAATAAAAGCGATACATGATCTCAAAACAAAATGATAGGAATCAACAATGTTTGCTACATTACATACTGTTATTGTCCACGAAATTGCTCAGACCACCTGGTGTAAGAATGCAAGATTGGTCAAACATCTAGACAACAGCAAGCAATAAAAAAGAATTGGAAATGATACAGAGCTTCAGCACACAAGATGGTAGGAATTCGACAATAGTTCTTATATATAGCATGTTGCTGTCTTCAAATCAGTCATTCTGATTACCAGATACAAGCATATAAATTGGTCAAGAAAAAAGAAAATTTTAAGTGTTAACTGTTCCTTTCAATAAACTACAGACATCAGCAACACACCTATCCCAGGTATACTTGTATATATACATAAATTTTGTTTTTCATTTTAAAGAGAAAACAAAAAAAAACAAAATAACAAAAACACAAAACAGCAAAGAAAACAATAAAAACAAATACAGAATTTCAAAACAAGGTCAAAAGCAAAGTAAGTCAGACTCCCATGTGTGAACATCATATTGCCTCCTTACTATGAGAACCCGAAAGAGGAAAAAAAATCTGAAGTTTACAATAGATATTGTAAAAGGAAAAGAAACTGCTCAAATAAGAGGGAGCAACTGGGATGGAGGAGAGGAAAAAAAAGAAGAGAAAAAGTATGTGTATGTATACACAGGTGTTATGGTTTGGTGCTGGAAGTCCACCCAAAGCCTCAGGCAGTCATGGGCCAGGCTTCTAGAGTTTATGGTTGATCCAAGGTCAAATGCTGGGATTATGGGCGTGACAGCTGCACCAGCCCTGGGGCGGGTAGTTTGCATACGATGTAAGGGAGGGAAAGAGGCTTGTTTGCTGCACCTCCATTTCGCTCTTGCTGCTTTTGCTGTCTTCTGCCACCATGAACTATTGCCCTCTGCCATGTGCCACTCTGCCATGGAGCCAGCTGATTATAGACTGAAACTTTCACAAACTGTGAGCTAAATAAACCTTTCCTTCCTTAATTCTGGGCATCAGGTATTTTGTCTCCGCAAGGAGAAAAGTAACTAAAATAGGATAGCTAGGATAATTGTACTACCAATATCTGTTGGTTTATTGAAAGGAACAGTTAATGTGTATTTGTTGGATCAATCTTACATGCCTGTATCTGGTTATCTGACTAACCACTTTGAAGATAACCTTATGGAATATAACAACCACTGTTAATATCCTACCATAAAATATTTTCATCTAGTGGATGCTTTCCTACATTTCTTATATACATAGAACTTCTTTCCATTGTGGGATCATCTACGTCTAAAAAATGTGGACTTAATGGCAAATACTTTTGCACACTGCTTGCATACATAATTTTCCTGAATAGTGTGAATTCTTTTATGTATATGACAATTACTCTACTAGTTGAGAGATTTCACACATTACTAACTTACAAAGTGTTTGTACCCAGAGTGAATTCTTTCATGACTTTGACAGTGACTGTGTACACTGAATGCTTCCCACATTGCTTACATATATAAAGTTTGGGCCCAGTGTGAATTCCTTGATTGTGGAGGAGCACTTAGGCAACTCTCCTTAAAAGAGGTGCAATTGCCTCCATTTGGGCTGAGCCTGACTGTATTTCCATGTACTGATACGTACTGAGCTGGCTAGGACTTTTCCTTATCCCTTGAGTTGACTTTAAGCAATGTATATCAGTCTTGCGGAGGTGCTGATGGTAATCTCTGAAGGTGGTAGGTGTGTTTACCCAACCCTTTACTCCCTTTAGTGAGCCAGGATGAGCAGGGAAGTATGAGCCAATGCTCCACTCTGTAGGCTGGGGTCAAGTGTTGGTACAGAGGCTATGACTTCCTGGGGCTTCAAAGATTACACATCCAAACTGCAGCACCTACCCTGCAACATGAGATACTATCTCACTTGTGTTATGCAGATTACTTTCTGCATGTCCTTCCCTCTGCATATGGCAGAGCTAATTTCAGCCCTCCTACCTAGACCAGTTCACGGCATTCATGTATTTCCTACCATGCTCAGTTACTCATCCTCAAGGCACTCCCTTCTTCACAAATGAATAAAACCTGGGTTCGGTCCTGGGTATAGGCTTGTTGTTCTGGACAACCATCATCATGGCTACACTTAGGACCCCTTGGCTGTCTATAACTGCAGATATGCCTTAGTGTCTTTATTCTCGCCATGGGTTGCATTCGAAGTGGTAGATTGGAATTAACTCACTAGAATTCCAGTAACAATTCATGGGAATACAAATATAAACTTCCTGGGCTGTAATGAGGACTTGGAAGGGCTCCTTATAATCAAACAATCAACCAATAACAAATGCTGGAGGGGATGTTGGGAAAAAGGAACGTTTCTCTATTTTCTGTGGAAATGTAGACTGGTGAAGCAACTGTGGAAATCAGTGTTAAGTGTCCGTAACAAACTAGGACGAAAGGTCGCATTTGACCCAGACATTTACCTTCTGGGCAGTTTGCAAGAAAAACTGAAAACATACCTTAATAATAAATGCACACTCACAGGGTGAGTTAAGTGCGCACTCTAACCGGTTTTTCCTGAATCGGGAAGAAGCTCAGCCCAGCGAGAGACATCAAAGCAGCTTCAATGACTGCGGGATCTCCCGGGTGGGAAGACCTACTTAGGCGCCCCAACGGGTTTTGTGAGGGGGGAAGTAGCTCCACCCAGGGAGGACCACCTGAGTGGCCTCTCTGCAAAAATCCTGGGGTGGCGAGCTGTTTATTTGCCCCGGCCAGGTCTTGGGGTAGGGAGTAGAAGCGGAAATCTCAGCAGACAGCTTAAGGGACATTCTCCCAAAGAGAAGTAACCATTGGAGCAGCCTCTGCAGCAGACCTTTGCCTGCTGAACTGTCTATGGAATTTATAGCTCCACAGTTGAATCTGATACCCAAAAATGGGAAAACAGAGGAACAAAACGCAGTCTCAAAACAACCCCACCCAGAACAAGTTTTGAATGTGAAGATACAGGGGAACCAGGAAGCCTCATAACTTCAAGTTATGAAACGATTGCATCTGAAATAAAACAACTCCAACAGGCCATGAAAGAGCTCAAAGCAGAAATAACCCACATACCCGCAATGATTTCTCAGACAAAAAACGAGCTGAAAACAATGATGGAAGAAATGTT
>PVLD010027382.1:0-17500 GCA_004027595.1 Dinomys branickii | reverse complement strand
TCAGCATTCAAGAGGAAGACCACCAATGGTATAAGCAGATGTTGTTCAGCCTGCTTCAAGGAGGAGTGCCAAGTATGTACAGGGCCTCTGCGCTTTTTATCTTTCCCCAGTTTACCTTGCCACTTCTGTGTAGTGTGGTGCACTGCATGTTTCTTGGGAATCCTGAGGGCTTTGGAGAGGGGTCGAATAGTGGGAACTTCAGGTTTCTAAAGCTTCCTAGATTTTACAGCAGCACTCTTTTAACTACGGAATAGGATTTGAATCTAAAATCTTACTTGTGTCCTTGGTAAGTTTTGTACAATTTCTTCCTTTAGGCATAACCTTGATGATAACCTTGATATGGGATATGTCTCCCTTGGAATGCCAAGCAGAGATCATTTCATGCTTTTGGGTCACAGTTATAAATAATGTTACTTATTATATCTTCCAAACTCATTCAACAAAAATATAGTGAGCACCTCCTTTGGGCCAACATTGATACAGCCACCAGGGATACAGCAGTGGACCAAAGTAAATTCCTGTCCTCAAGGAACTTCCAGTGTGTGACTGGTAATAGTAGTTATATGACACAGCAGATAGTGACGGTGTACTGTGGGAAAGAATTCAGCCATGTGGTGTGGAGGAGGCTTAATACTTTTCGTAGGTTGATGAGGGAAGTTCTAATTGAAACAGTAATGTTAAGGCCAGAAGGATGGGCGACAGTGAGCCTCACAGATACTTGGTTTAAGGGAATGCATAAGGGGTCTGGAACAGCAAATATAAAGGGCCTGACATGGAAAAGTGTTGGTGTATTTAAGGAATAGCAAAGAGAACCAGTGTGGCATGACATGAGTAAATGGTGGAAAGGTATGGCGAGAGATGGAGGCAAGAGAGAGAGAGAGGCAGACCTCAAAGGGCCGTATAAGGCATTGTAAGGGTTGTACTCTAGGAGGAGTGGGGAACACAGTGGCCTTTGTTGGGCCGGGGGGTCGGTAGCAGGGAAATTTGCAATAAGTACTTGGATTCTGGATGCATTTTAAAGTTAAACATGACAAGATTAACTCTCATTTTACACCATATTGTTATATAGAAAAGAATAAAGGAAATATTCCTTCTTGCAGTGTAATGATTATAATTTGAATATATTTAACTGTTCACTTGAAAATATTTTCAAGGTAAATAAATGTACAAATTCCTTACCAAAACCACTAGTTCTTCCTGACCACAGAGTTAATGTTACACAGTAGACACATAAGATCTTACCTGTGGACTCTGCATGCCCTAGCCTTACCTTTGCTTTTACAGGGTTTTTAGAAAAAAATGAGTTGTACTCGACTTTCAGGTCATAGTCTGGCAAACAAGGCAAACTTCCCAGACCATTCACAGGCATTTCCACATGCACGTACCCTACCGTCTCCATATACGTGGGCAGACCCTTGCCAGCACACACCCATCCAAGACAATGGCTCATTCCAGCTGTACTGCTTTTGACGTCCAAGGAAGTAATTAAGAAATGCTGTACTAATTTTTAGTGTGAACTCACATGTAAGTGCTTAGAGAAGATGAGAGAAGATTGTATAGAAAAGATGAGATGTAAACTGGACTGATAAGATTAGTAAGATACAAATACATTAACATGAGGCAAAAGGCATATTGTAAGTGTTACTTCTCTGTGCTTCTACTTCGAAGCTGGAGGATTTAGTAGCTTCTGCTCCTTTATAGGATCTCTTTAGATGTTCTTAGTGTTAGGGAAAGCAACCTTATGAAGCTGTGTTACTTCTGCTTTGAAACAGTCAGTTAAAGTTAAATCTGTAGGCAAACTAGCCCATGCTTTGGTCAGATGTGCCCTGCAGTTTAATGGTGCCGGGCTGTGCTACTCTTCTAGAGGGGTTCTAGTCCACAGGAAAGTCTTTTGGAGCAAATCCTGAAATTTAAAGTATTGAGATGTTCCATATTGTTTCTTTTTTTTCCCCCTATGTCTTGTCCTTCCACCAGTTTTCCCTCTCCTCTCCACTCCCCCCTAGTTCTGTAATGCAGCATGTGTGCTCCTAAAAATCATTAAAGTATGGGAACCACATAGTTTATAGAGAAAACGCAGGGGTTCAAGCACAACACAGAAAAACTTCTGTAAAAAAGAATATAGGAACCTAATGAAAGTAGTGTATTGTTTTATACATTTTAAATTTAAAATGTATAAATACTATAATCAGTGTGGTACTTTAGCCTGAAAAAGACTTGAAATTTACTTGTGAAAGTGGACTTCAGAAGGGTTGCAACTATGAGTCATGGTAAAGTAGAGGTTGGAAGGTTACCTTAAATTGAAAGGAAAATTGTAACGAACACCAGATGTGGGTGGTGAGACACACAGTGAACTGAGGTAGCTGCTCCATGTTTGAAACATGTTTGTGTATATTTAGTATATCCTAAATGTTTTGATTCAGCTGGGTGCAGTTTCATGCATTCATCTAATGTTTTTTGCAGACAAAGTCATATGTAAGCAAACATGAAACTCATATTCAAAGTGTTCCCTTATATATTAATGTCATTGGAACAAATCGTCATTTTCAAAACCAATACTATAGTAGAACCACCTTAACCTGCTTTGTCAACATCATCAACTAGTGTCTTTCTCCCTACTTCATTGTTCTTTCTTCCTCCTCATAATGTAGAAAGACACTGTTATTTTTAGATTGGAACATGTCAGATGATTAAACTTAATAAATATTACCTATCTCCAGGATGCTGTTCTGGGATGTGCGAAATAAAAAGATTTTGAAGCCATGGGTCTACCCTTACATAGATTCAATTTGAGGAACTAAACATAGACATTTATAGCACAGCAAAAAGTCTTTAAAAAGTAAAAGTGTAGTTTAGGACTCTTCAATACTGAAGAGACAGAGTAGAACAGAGTTAGTATGGTAATGCTTCTTAGAAGATACAAGTTTTGATCCACGTTTTAAAGTTGTAAACATGAATTGCAAAAGTATTCCTAAAAGATGAAAACTTTGGCATCAAATTTTGTCAGCATTGCCGTTCTAGGTAAGATAAAGAATATTCCTCCATGTCTCTCCAACTGAAAGCACCTTATAAAACCTAGACACAATGCCAGAAGCAGTTACATGAACACTCTGAAAAGCAAATAGTAGCAGGAAGTTCAGGAATGAAGACCACATTTCAAGTACCTTCAAACCAGTAGTGAATTTGCCATCTTCTCTCCCTTAATGAAACACAACATAGCTGCTCCGCTGTGGGGCCCGCGGATGATCCGCTGTGGGCCCCGCGGATGATGCGCAGTGGGCCCCGTGGCTGCGCTGCTGTGGGCCCCATGGATGATCCGCAGTGGGCACCGCAGCTGCTCCACTGTGGGCCCCGCGGCTGCTTTGCTGCTGCTCCGCTGTGGGCCCGGTGGCTGCTCCACTGAGGGCCCCGCTTAGGGCACCTCATGGACTGGACCCGCCCCCACCCATAGCATGATGACAGGGTGGAGCCAGGTGGTCCGCTATGAGCATATGTGCTTCCCACCTCTAACCATGGCAGTTTGTATAAACCCATGTATGTTATAGTATAATCTGAGGCAGGTATATCTCTTCCCAGGGTGAGAGTCCAGGGGTATAGATAAACCCAGAAGTACAGTTATTATCACAGGTAGGATGACTGATTGAGTGGTGGGGCAACAGACATGAGGGAGGAGAAAAATCGAATGCACAGATGGGCCATCATCTGTGTAACTGAGTAACAAAGGTGAAGGTAACATTATGTAGGACAGCATCCAGAGCTAATTCCCTTCTATGTTCTCTATAATTCTGTATTTCCTCAATCGTTTTTGTATTAACAGAAGTGAAGATAACTTTATATTATACAGCATCCAGTGCAAATTCACTACTATCTTCTCTATAATTTGGTATTTCCTTTAATGTTTTTGTGTTAACTAATGTGAAGATAACATTATGTAATACAGCATCCAGTGCTAATGTCCTACTATATTCTGTATAACTTTGTATTTTCTGTATTGTTTATGGCTTTTCTGGTTCATATGTCTTCATTCTTTTGTCTTTAAAATAAAATTAAAAAGAAAAAAGAAAAAAAAAAGAAACAACATAAAACAAGGTAAGCACACAGCACACAGGTAAAGATGGATGGAGAGAGGTCCAGGAGAACGAAGGGCTGGGGATATAGCTCAGTGGAATAAGCGCTTGCCTAGCAAGCGCAGGGTCCTGAGTTCGATCCCCAGTACCGAAAAAAAAAAAAGAATAGCTCAGGAGAACGAACTAATAGCAAATGGAACATGTAACACCTAGAGAAAATGTAGAATTCCATCAAGGTTTTGGGAGTTTCTACCCCTCATTTTCTCATCCCTCAGTTACTGGTGATGCTACAGTAATAACAGAAGCTGCAATGGGACTCAGTAGGAGGCAAAACTCTGAGGTATGGGAAACCCCAACCCATTACCTGCCACCTTCCTATCCTCTGGCCCTGATTGGAATGCATTCAGAGAAGTGGAGGACAGAGCTGAGTTAACCCAGTTTGCTGGTCAGAGGATGGAATAAGACTTCTGTGCAGGGAATTAGGAGGTGCCCTGAAAATCAGAGTGAAGACCTCAGGAAGTGGCCCTATGAAGTTATTCCTGAATTCCTTGGCTTTGGAAGTAATTTTAATCAGCATATCAAAGTCTTTAAGAACTTAAATAAAGACCACCACCCAGGCCCAGATTAACTATTAAGTATTACACACATGGGGCAAATCCAAAAAGCACTGCAGAAGTTTTTTTAAGGTGTTATTTTCCCCAGTGCTGGACATTGACCCCAAGGCCTTATACATGCCAAGCATTCACTCCACCACTGAGCCATTCCATCCTTCCTGCGAGAGTTTTGAAAACGGAAAACAACAGGCTGGAATGTAACTTAGTGGTTGAGCACATGTTTAGCACGTGTGATACCCTGGGTTCTATCCATAGTAAGAACAAAAATTAAAATATCACCCATCTCCATGGAATTTAAATAAGATATAGGGACTTATAGTATACTCTAGGGTATGATATAAAAGTTCTTGGTGTAAGAACTAGGAAAATCACAATTTACATGGGAACAAAACAACTAAAAGATGTCAACACTGAGATGGCACCAATGTTAGAATTATATGACAAAGACTTTAAAATAACTGTCATATAAGCTATTGCACCAAACAACTTGTATGATGAATGTTGAACACTTTTTTAATGAATGAAAAAATAGAACATGTCGGCAAAGGGACAGAAGAAGTACTTAAGTAGCTGGGTATGGGGGCACCCACCTGTGATCACAGCTAATCAGGAGGCTGCGGCAGGAGGATCAAAGTTCAAGGCTAGCCTGGGCAACTTTGTGTGATACTGCCTCAGAATTTTTAAACACGGCTGGGATGTATCTCCGTGGTAGAGCACCTCTGTGTTCAATTCCCAAACCCTGGGGGAAGTGGGAGAGGTACAATGATAATGAAAAATCTTAATCACCAAAGGGAAAAAAAACTCACTAGATGGGCTCAGTGACAGAATGGAAATGACAGTAGAGTTGGTGAAGTTGGAACTAGATGGATAGAATTATCCGATATGAAGAAAAGAGCCACTGGCACTTGTGGGACAACAATAGAAAAGGAAACATTCTTGTCATTGGAATCTCAAAGAAGAACAGAAGAGGGCTGAAAACGTTACCTTTTTTGGTTGTTTTGAGATGGAGGTCGCACTATGTCGTGCAGGCTGGCCTTGAACTTGCTTATGTAGCCCAGGCTGGCCTCAAACTCATGGCAGTCCTCCTGCCCCAGCCTCCCGAGTGCTGCGATGACAAGTGCACCACCACACTTGGCTAGAAAAAAATATTTAAAGGAATAATATCTGGAAATTTCCTAAGTTTGAGAAAAACACAAACTTACAGGTTCAAAAAGTTCATTAAACCCCAAACAGGATAAACCCAGAGAAATCCACTCTCAGACACATCATAATCAAATTGTTGAAGACAAAAGATAAAAAAACCCAATAGTAGCCTGGGGAAAATAATGTATCATAAGGAAAATTATTCAGATGATGTACTTCTCATCAGAAACCATGGTGGCTAGAGGAAATGGGATATTTTTCCAATGCTAAAAGAAAAGAAATCATCATGTTAGACTTTTCTAATATAAAACAGTTTTCAGGTATAAAGGTCAAAGAAAGACCTGCTCATATGAATAAGAGAATTCATTTCCATTAGACCTGCTTTGAGGATTGCTAAAGAAAGTTATTCAGAAAGCTGGGTGTGGTAGTGCATACCTGTAATCCCAGCACTCTGGGAAACTAAAGCAGGAGGACCGCAAGTTTAAGCTCAGTGTGGCCAATTTAATGAGACTTTGTATCAAAATGAAAGTATTTTTTAGAAGGCTGGGATGTAGCTCGGTGCAAAGATCTTGGGCCAGTACAAATAAATAAATAAGTAGGTAGGTATAGATAGATAGATAGACATTCAGAGAGAATAAAAAGGGTAAGTGAAGGACATTTGGACTGTCCAGAATGAAGAACAACAGAAATGCTAAGTATAATAGACTGTTTTTTCTTTTTGAGTTCTTTAAAAAATACATCACAGGTAAAAGCAAATTAGAGCATTATTTGAATAGTTTTCAATGCACAGAAATGTAATAGATAAGATAACTACCACATAGACAGGGCAGGGAAATACATGAGTTTTTATATTCCACTTGAAGTAATAAAATAAATGTCAAAATTCTTAACTAAACTGAACAAAGAAATGTTTAAAAATACAGTTTTTTGGGGGTACCGGCAGTCGAGCTCAGCACCTTGCACTTGCCAGGCAGGTGCTTGTGCTGCTGAGCTATATCCCCGGCCCTAAAAACACAATAGATAAAAAATATGTTCCTATAACACAAGGGTGGGAAAGAGGAAAGAAAAACAAAAGGAACAAATAGAATGGAAACAACTAATATAATGGTAAATCCAGTTAGCATCAGTGACCCACATTAAATGTAAATGATCTAAATGAGTATAGACCAATTTAAAGAGAAATAAATTTTCAAAATGGATTTTAAAAAATGATGATACTATAAGCCGCCCTCAATTTAATTCAAATGTAATGATATAGTTAGCTTAAAAGTGAAACGAGGCAAAAGGTATATACCATGCAAACACTAATCAAAAGAAAGTTAGAGTGGATATAATAATAGCAGAAAATTAGACTTCAGAGCACAGAAAATGGGACTAAAAAGGAATGTTACATGATGGTAAAAGAGCTAATTCCCCAAGAAGTACTAACAATCCTAAATGTGTGTGTCTAGCAACAGCTTCAAAGTACCTGCAGCAAAAACAAGCAGAACTGAAAAAAGAGATAACTAATCCACAATTACACTTGGCAACTGTACCATTCCTCTCTCAGTAATTGAGAGAAATGCTGGACATAAAATCAGCAAGGATATAAAAGAACTGACAACCAACTGGGTCTAATTGATATTTATAGAACACTCCACCCAACAATAGCACTATCCACATTCTCTTCAAGTACACATGGAACATTCAACAAGATACATCATATACTGGGTCATAAAACAAACCTTATTGAATTTAAAAGAATTGAAATCATATAAATTATATTCTTCAACCATAATGGAATTAAATTACGATCAGTAAAAGAAAGAAAAGGCAAATCTTCAACTACTTGGAACTGAAATAGCATACTTCTAAATAATTTATGCACTAAAGAGGGGGTCTCAAGGAAAATTACAAAATACTTTGAACTAGTTGTAAGTGAAAATACAACATACCAAACAATGACAGATGTAGTATACACTGTGATACAAAAATACGTTCATTATCAGTATTTTCATAACACTTTGGATTCATTGTGGATACACAATATCAGTAAAATACTCAAATACAAAACAGCACGGTATTATATAATTACCAAGTTGGTAAAATAAATCAATTAATTTGTCAGGTAGATACTAAATAATCATGCTGTAAGAATCAGGGGACTAAGGAGGGGAGTTAAAAAGGTAGCATGCTGCAGCGAAAATAATACTTAATGAGAGGTTGATAGCTTTAAATATTTACATTTTTAAAAAAGATTTCAAATCAATAATCTGAGTTTCCACCATACAAATACAAAAGAGGTAAATAAAACCAAAACAAGCAGGAAAGAAATAGAAAAATGATGGGTAAACCAATGAAATTGAAAACAGAAGAGTAGAGAAAACCACAATCTGCCTATTTATGAAGATCAGTAAGCCAGGAGTAGTGACGCATGCCTGTAATCCCAGCACTCAGGAGGCTGAGGCAGGACGATTGTTGCAAGTTCGAGACCAGCCTGGGCTAGAAAGTGAGTTCAAGGCCAGCCTGAACTGCACTGCATAGCGAGACCCTGTCCCAAAAAGACAAAGAAAAAAAAAAGAAACCAAAATCCCCAAGAAGAAATACATAAAAGAAAATCTTTGATCTCAGTTTAAGCACAGGTTTTTAGGGCTAAGACTAAAATTATGATCCATAAAAGAAAAAATTGATCACCTGGACCTGATCAAAGTTAAAAACATTATTTCTGCAAAAATACTCCTATGAGAAGGAAATGACAAGCTATAGGCTGGGAGAAAATATTTATAAATCCCATATCTAAAACAAAATCTGTAGTATATATGAAAATTTTCCACAACAGTGGAAATTTCAATTTTAAAAGAAAAACAAAGCAAACAGATACTTCCCTGTAAGGGAGACAAGGGTGGCAAGCGTGTGTGTGTGAGGCCCTGGGTTCCACCTCCAGCACCAAAAGAAAAAGAACAAAAAGAATTTTTAAACATCACTAGCATCAAGGAGATACAGATTAAAACCGTGGCAAGAGACTGCTCTGTACCTGTTAGAATGAGTACAATCCAGACAATACCAAATGCTCGTGAGTTTATATAAAGCAACAGGGACTTGCATAGGTCACTGATGGAAATAAAGTCATGCCAGCTGCAAAAGGTTGACAGTGACTTATAAAGAGTACTATATACTTACTGTGTGGCCCAGCAGTCCTAGTCCTGGCTATTTACCCTAGAGAAATACAAATTTATGTTCACATAAAAACTTGTACATGAATATTTTACTTCATAATAACTAAAAATGGGGAACAGCTCAAATGTCTTTCAATGGCTGAATACCTTGAAGTATTGCTCAGACATATAAAAGAACTACTGATGTATTGAGCCGTGTGGGTAGATCTCAAAGGCATTACGCAAAGGGAAAGGAGCCAGGTTGAAGGCTAAATATTATATGGTTCCCCTTGTATGATATGCTTGGAAATACAAAACTGTAACGGATGGACAACACAGTGGTAGTTGTCATGGGTTAGGGAGTGGTGTGAGCACAAAGGGACAGCTCAAAGGAAAGGCATGGCGGGGGGAACTGTTTTGTAGTTTGATTGTGGTGGATATTAAAAATCATAGAACTGTGCCTCCTCCCCACTCAATTCTCCACTGTTGAACTTTAAGGCTTTTGTTTTATTTTTGGTTTTGATGGTACTGATCACCAACTCTCCCCTCCCCTTTTTAAAATTGTTTAAAGGCGGAGTCTTACTAACTCGCCCAGGCTGGGGTCAAACTTGGCAATCTTCCCATCTCAGGCTCCTAGTGTGTTGGGATTATAGGTGTGTGCCACCATGCCCAGCTTTAAATTTTAAAGAAGATTGAACTTCCATGGCCTGGTAATAAAAATAAAACTATTTGAAGGAGAAATCTTTTCTGATAAGAAGGTATACATACAGACATGGTGCAGAAGGTTCCCGATCAGAGAAATGCTATAAATTAAATGTTGAGTATTGAGGTCATTATGATTCGCAGAGCTGCCACACTGAAAACAAGGTACACCTAAACAGGTAGGGCATTGAGAGCCCTGATAAACTTTGTGTGCAGAAATACATACCAAGAAGAAAGTTTACAACTATAGAAAAAAAACCTCTTTTAAGGAACAAAACATTAATATTCTCATTGTTAAAGTACAAAATAAAAAGCCCACTGCCAAAGAGAAAAATTTATCTTTTCCTAAACATAGTTTAAAATTGGATAGAGCCACTGAACACAGTGGTGAGCACCTGTAGTCCTAGCTACTTGGGGGACTGAGGCTGGAGGATCCAAATTTAAGGTCAGCCTGGGCAATTTAGCAAGACCGTATTTCAAAGTAATTTTTTTATGAGTGACTGAGAGTATAGGTCGGTGATAGTGCAGCCCTAGGTTTGATCCCCCGTGTCTTCTCCCTCCCCTGTAAAGGATGGAATGTATTTTGACAACTGTCAGACCTCTCATGTAACTAAGAGTATAAAGCCTCAAAACACGACAATATTTTGAATAGAAAAATCTAGATTTTTTTTTGATTGACACGTTTTTTGACAAGGGTACTGTTCAGGAAGCTCTGCCTTCTGTGCAATTTATAGACCATTCTCATTTCTTGAGGGGGCACATAGATAGAACATGGGAACAAGACAATCTCTATCCTGAGTTTCTCTTATCTCACTGTAGGCAGCACTCTGGAACCTGTTTAAAACATTCTTTCCTATTGGTTAAGGGTAATCATTTAAAAACTAACAGACCACAGGGAAAAAAAACAGTTTCTAAATTTTTGTAATAATAATTGAAAATGTAAATTAGTTTCAATCAAGTACCTTTTGTTCTCCTGGTTTAAAATTACTGGTTAAGATTATTTTACATTCACAAATGTTAAACAGTGTATCTAAGCAAGGCGAAATAGATTACAGTGGAGTCATATTGGTGGGTGGGACCTCCTACGGACCTGCTGATGACTGAAGGCTCCAGCTGCCTCCGACAGCTTCTGCTAAAGGCCTGCCCACCTATGCCGGCTCTAAAGGGGAGTGACAGTCTAATAAATATGCTTTTTTGCCTATTATTTTAATTTATAATGGCTGTGATTGTATACCATTTCATATTTGGCATACCAGATGCATGTCACATCCTAATCTTCAGCCGATCATCTGTCAATTTGCCCTTCTCATTTCTTCAGAAAATTAACTGACCTTTCTTGGAGGGCGTAGAATGCTAGACTACATTCTTGGTACACCCCGTGGTATCTTTACTAGGCATTAAAGAATGTTTAGAGCTGTATTCTGTGGGTGACGCTGCAGACCTTACCCAATACTCCTTGGAGTATTGTCTGTGTTTTTATCTGTTTTATTTATAAGATGTTCAGCTGGGCGTAGTGGCACACACCTGTAATCCCAGCACTTGGGAGGCTGAGGCAGGAGGAGTGTGGAGAGTTCAAAGCCAGCCTATGCTATACAGTGAGTTCAGGGTCAGCCTGAACTACATAGTGAGACCCTGTCCCCCCCCAAAATTTTTTTTTTATTTATAAGACATTTCTCTAACAAAAAGGTTCTATTACTAAGAAAATGTTAGAAAGCCGCTGATTTGGACAAATGACATGCTTACATGAGAATGTGAATTTTTTGACTAGTTGTCTCCTCTAAACTGCTTTCAGGGGAAGGGCATGTTTCTTATGACTAATAAACACATGCTGTACCACTGAGACACACTTTTACTCTCTAAAATTTTTTAGACTTACTAGCAGAAGCAGTTGACTGATTTTCTGCTTTATTTACTAAAAATCAGAACAGTGCTTATGAATGGCTACTATGGCAGTACTGTGTTTCAGCAATGTTGATGACTTTTTTCTTACTTTGCCAGAAGAAAATCTGCTGAGAAGTGAAGTGGCTTACAGTAGAAAAGGGAAAGATGAGGACGTGGCTTTTCGCCTTGGAATAATTGTATGCTGTAGTGTGTATATCCGAGGTGGCGGTGACTAATGTATGAGGCCATCAAGTGAGATAGGTAGGCAGCAAAAATTATTTGAGAGAAAGACTTGGAAGAGTTAAAATTAAAGCACTTGTGTTATATCATCAGAAATTACAGAACATTTAGAGCCAAGAAAAACAGAAGAAACAAGGTACTTTTTCACGGCAATGCAGCCTGCCAAGAAATCAAGTAAGAGGCAGCAGAGCATAGCCTTAGGAACTAAGGAATAGTTGTTGGTGCTTAAACTTTTCTGTTCATTTCTCAGATGATGTGACAGAGCGTGGTGTGTAAGAGAGAAACAGTAAGAGTACAATGCATTGAAATTGTTAAGGCTGGAATTAAGCCTGTCCCAAGAACCTGAGAACCATTTTTCAAAGGGGAGACAGAATGTTACTGGGATACATTGTCAAAGAGTTTCCCATATTGTAACACCTGAAATGGAGAGATGTAGTTTTTTAAGTCTCAAAAGCTTAACAAAAAAGTAGAAGAAATGAGTGTTGCCTTCCTTTTTAGGTGAAAGTATGGGAGAGAAAACACATTCATGGCTGTGAGTTTTATTCCAAGGAAAGTTCATTAGCCACCAATTTGTTTTGTTTTTTATTTTAATGCTTCCCTAGAGAATGGTTGGTTTCTTTTAAATATAGAAGGCAGCTTAGGTAAGCTTTCAGTAGGAAAGATGAGATCTGAAATACAAGCAAACCTAGTATCTAATTAAACATGTGTCTAATACTATAATTTCTAACACTCTACAAAAAAAGACCAAGAGCAGCCAAGCCATTTTTTATTGGCTCTGGTTTTGCAGTGTTAGTATCATTCTGGCAAATTGGAAGAATTTAGCAGAGAAAATAGGAAATTACACTTGCATGTGTGTAAATTACCTTCCTTTTGTTACTATTTTTGATTGTTTTTCAAAATTAACAAAAGTATACCTACAATGACTTGTTAGTTGTTTTGTTATACAAAACATCATGGAAGAAAATCATGAGACATCTGCTATGATTCTATGACCAAATTATGTTAATGCCTGCCTGAAATTTTCTGTGAAAAGGCCAAACTACTGGACTCCACTGAATGACCTCTTAGTACAATAATTACTTATTATCTCTTACTATAATGGCTCATTAGGGTGCATAGTTTGTGGCCAGAGAACTATGTTTTAGGAGTAGGCTTGTAAATTTATTTCACTGACTGGGCTAGCTAGAAGAAATAATGATGAAACATAGTCTGACAAAGAGAATTGAATATTAACAAGAACCAAATCTTAACTAATAAAATAGTATACAGAGATATAAACAGAAAAATCTACTTATGCCTACTGTATTCCTCTATTTCAACACTGCACCAATTATGTAAGATGTATCACTGACTTAGTATCAGCATTTCAGGGAAAAGTGTTAGCAAGGGCAGCAGCTATAAGACAAATCTTTGTTTCAGAAACCTTAAAATTTGATAATGAGGCCAGCCAAGCATCATGGCACCCCCTAGTCCTCGGGAGGCTGAGACAGGAGGGTTGCTATGAGTTCGAGACTACCCTGGACTACATAGTGAGTTTAAGGTCAGTCTGAATTACAAAATGAGACCCTATCTCAACCCTCAAAAAGTTTTTATATAAATATGTTAGCATCAAGGCAAAGATTAGAAAGTATAACAGTTAAATAATAGTGAAGGTAAACTGAGTGCTGAGACTTACGCCAAACATTTGATATGCATTATCTGATTTTATTCCTCACAATCTTCCAGTGGGTGTTTTATAGTTAGATAAACTGAAGCTTTGAGAGGTTAAATGATTCATCTAAGAACCCTGCCTACAATAAATGTCCAAACCAGGATTTGACACACACTGTCTGACTCTAGAAGCAACATGATTGACACCTTCTTATATATTTACCCTTTATCACTAAAGTAAGATCAAATTATACCAAAAGGTCAAGGATAGTAAACAAGTGACCCTCTGAAATCCACATCTTCACTTTCTGTTAAAGAACAGCTGACCCTCACCCCTATAATAGCACCACTGTTTCTTGAATATTCTTTAGCATCTTTTAAAAAATTTTTGATACATATGTAAGTCCATGCTGTTCTATGAAGCTGTTAATCACTAAAACTTTTCATAGCTACGATCTCTGCCCAATAGTAGATTATGAAGTATATAACCTCATGATAAATTGACATATAAAGAGTCTAGAACAAAGCAAAGACTATAGAGATGCATTAAGAGTTTGCTGTGGCCAAATTTAATCCACCCCTCAGAAAAAAAGATTTAAAATAAATCCATACCACCTACTATGTTTAAGGAACTATTCCTATAAGCATTTTCTCTATTTAAACTTAATCTGTGCCATAATCCTGTAAGATAGTGTTGTTACCCGTTTTATAAAGAAACAGTGGTTTGAGGCTTTATCTGAATCACATATCTGGTAAGGATTTGATCCTAGTCTGGCCTAGAGACTGTGCTTCTAGCAGTCACACTATCCTTGCCTTTTATTTTTTATGTTTATTAGAATAAAATACCTTGACTTTATTTAACACCCTTCTTGTAACCACTATGCTGCTGGCCTCTTTATTCTCTCTATGTCAGAATTCTGAGAGTCCCAAGTTTATATTTTTGATTTAATTTTTGTCCTTAGGGAAACTATAGTACTGTGAACAGAACTGGCACATGAAATGTGAAAGATTAAAAGCAAGAAAATATTTTGTCCATTTGTAACCTATTGAAGAGACAGAGTTAAGTCTTTATTTCCTTATAGTAATTGGTACTACAGTCTTACCTCCCTATCTGTTTTTATCATTTCCTTACATCATCAACAACTTTGTTGATTGGCCTTGGCTCTTCAATGAAGTTCACCAAAATTAAAAGAGAAAAATCAAGCTCTTAAAGTCCCTGTTTGGTTTATTTCAGGAAACTTCCCAAGGGTACGTGTTCATAGCTAATAAATAGTTACGGTACTCACTACCAATTACCTAGCACTCATTGTAGGCCAGAGCTACAGTGTTTCCTTAATATTATCTCATTCAATCCTCAGAATAGTGCCTTGAGGTGCTGCCTCCCCATTTCTATGGGAGAGGTTATGTGACTTCTCAGAGTCTCAGTGTTTTCATTTATCAACCTAAAAACAGGAAAGTTCCATGTTGTTCTGATAGGAATTTCTGAATCCAAGTGAAAACTTGCCTGAGTGTATATATAGTTTGTGTGGAACATAGATTTTACTATTCTAAGAACTCAAGTTCTGATCTCTTTGCAATCAAAGGTAGAATTTCCAAAGGTGCTTTGCAGAATGAAGGTGAAATTATAAAATTACATTGACAGAATGAGAGATCAGGACCTCAGCCCAGCAGTGGCACACTGTGGAGAACTTTTCTCTTTGACTTGGTCAGTTTCTTGTTACTCTCTTGGCCCCAGGCCAAGGTCCTTTTCTATGACCCTGTACTTCAGTTGCTTTGACCTGTTGTGGGCTGTGCCCTGAATCTGACATGAGGGGGATGCTAGGTGCATATGCATGAACTGCTCCTTGCACACAGAGCAAGTATTTCAGGTTGAAAACTAGCAGCAAAACACAGTTAACTGAGAGAATGGCATAATGAAAAGTGGCATAATGAAAGAACTTGGATGCTGGGAACTTAGCATCCAATCTGGGCTCTGCTACTTGCTAGCTCTGCTACTTGCTAGCCTAGGGCAAGTCCAGTAACCACTGAGTGTCAGCTTTCTTATCTATAAAATGAAGATAATCAGAATAGCTAGTTCATAGAGAAACCACACAGTGCAAAGGAGAATGAAATCTGGAAAGTGTCAAGTGATTATTTATCATTCTAAACTTCATTAAGTCCTTCTTTTAGCATACTGTGATTTAAAATGTTTAAAACATTGGAGAAATCTCTATTAATTTAAATAACATGCGTATATGGACTTTATTTTATCTCGCTCAACTTTAGACTGGCCAAGATGTGAGATGTTATTTGATCATAAAAATTTACAGTCTTGATTCTTCTAGCTATAAATAGTCATTCTCATTTTAACTCCACCCATTTTTCTAAGAGGTTTTGAACTGACCAGAACTACCACTTTCACTGACTAGATATGGGATCATGAACAAATAGCTTCACCTTGATGAGCTTTTGTAAAATGAAGAAAATAATCCTGGTTGCCTCTAATTGCACAAAACCATTGTAAGAATTAAATGCTTTGAAAAGCAAGTATAAGAGATATGAAATTTTGGTGTATCATAAGCAGTTAGAAGAATAATTTATTTAGTCATTGAATAAGCATATTGATGAAAGTATTGTCAGAAATTTAAAACCGAAGCACTTGGGAGGCTGAGGCAAGATGATTACCCTGAGAGCAAGGCTAACCCAGTCTGCGTAATGAGTTCAAGACCAGTCTGAGCTACATATCAAGACCCTGTCTCAAAATTGTTTTTTAAATGAATTTAACCTTCAGAAACCTTTCAGTGTAGAATCAAGACTAAAACACCCCTAATTCTGTTAGACAACAAAAAGTGATACATGTATTAAAAAGTTATACAAAGGAAATGTTTGACATAAGGAGAGGGCTGAGTGAATGGATATACTGTACCCACATTTAACTGTGGTACAGTATTGGAAAAGACACACCCATACCAGACTCTAAGCTCCTACAATCTTACAGTGTTTCTATCTTGTTCTCTTGTATAGCCTAGCATCTAGAACAGTGCCTTGCATGAACATTCTCAATTAGTTGGATGAATGGACGGTTGTCTTCCCCATGGGTACAGCTGACGCGTGGCATCGTGATAGGCTGACTCTGACTAACGTCCTGTGGCTTGGGTCAGCCATGGTGACGTTGTCCTATTTCTCCCTCTGAAACAAAACTTGTTCTGAGAGGTCACCTGACCCAAAGTTCACCATAAACAACAGGTCAAATTAACAGGTTACATTTCATCCCAAATGTTATTCCAATTTATTTATAGTAGCCACATATGTTTATTTTAGTAGCTATTGCTACTTATTACAAACCCTTAGAGACCAGTTATTAAGATATTAGAAAGCCAAGCAAACATTCTAGATGTCAATTTTACCTTTTTAAAATTTTTTGTGGATGAAATGGGGTGTGAGGTAATTGAATTTTTGCATTAGTAGATGTGAAGGACCAGTAACTCCGCAAGTAAGAAAACAGTCAACTTGTAGTTCATATCTAGTTTATATTTGGAAGGAAATTCTAGAACTTACCTTATCCAGGAAATTTTTTCCCAAGTAAGATTTCGTGAAGAACTCTCACTGTAAAACAAATAAATAATATTTTTTATCAGCATAGGAGTCTTAATTTTTTGACTGGATTTTCAAATATGTCAATAGGAATAGTAGTTAATACTGTATATTGAAATCATAAATTCCTTAAAAATTGGTATATGGCTCATATGATTGTGCCTTTAAATTTTTTAATGGCTACATACTTTAAATTTGAACCATTTAGAGAAAGCCTTGAGGCATACAAATGGAATGCATTTGAACAACACTGATCTAACCCTGCCTGTCTGTACCATAGACAGAATTTTTTTTATTTTATTTTTATTTTTTTTTAAATTTTATTTTAAAGACAAAAGAATGGAGACATATGAACCAGAAAAGCCATAAACAATACAGAAAATACAAAGTTATACAGAATATAGTAGGGAATTAGAACTGGATGTTGTATTACATAGTTATCTTCACATTAGTTAACACAAAAACATTAAAGGAAATATCAAATTATAGATAAGATAGT
>PVLD010027381.1:0-20858 GCA_004027595.1 Dinomys branickii | reverse complement strand
AGCAAACTAGGTCTAGAGGTTCCATTCAAACCAGCTATTCCCCTTCTGGGTATTTTCCCAGAAGATCTGAAAGCATCATATCACTCTGATATATGTGCACCCATGTTTATAGCAGCACAATTTGTAATAGCTAAATTGTGGAAGCAACCCAAATGTCCATCCACAGAAGACTGGATTAAAAAACTGTGGCATTTTTATACAATGGAATATTATTCCGCTATAAAGAGGGACAGATTTGGGGCCTTTGTAGGCAAATGGTCACAATTAGACACCATACTCATAAGTGAAATAAATCAGAGGTACATGTGCAGGCAACGTATTGTGTCACTGGTGTAAGAACCTGAGGGTGGGAACATAAACTAAGAGACATGAAGGAAATCTGTTCAAAAGTAAAGAACAGATGGGATGAGGGAAAAGAGAAAAGAATGAGGCAAAAATTTATTTATGTATGTATATAAGTATGTATGTATATACATATGTGCAGGATAGCTAACATGGTTCTATTATTGACTTATGTCATTGAATGGTAAGGAATAGTTGATGACTGATTGTTTGATCAATCTTGTATATCTATATGTGTTCTCCAGATCATACATTTTGAAGATATCAATATGAAATGCAACAACTAGTGTTGGTTTTCTGTTTCTTTGTCTATCATTCAATTATGATTATAAGTTTATTGAGCTACTTTGTGTCTCTTTGATAATGCTTTTCGTTTATTTTTCTTTCTTTTTTCTCTTTCTTTTTCTGTTGTAGTTGATGTAGTTCTTTTCGCTTTCACACTATAAAAAGATGTTGTACTACTGACTTAGGTCACTTTATTGTAAGGAATAGTTGATGATTAACTGTCTGATCAATTTTGCATGTCTAGACCTATTTTCCTGAATATACACTTAGAAGTTATCAATATGTAATGCAACAACCATTGTTGATTCCCTGTCACCTTATCTGTAACTCAGATTTGATTGTTCTATTCTTATGCTACTTTGTGTCTGTTTGTTAATATCTTTTTGGTTTTTTATACTTTTAAAATAAAAAAAAATAAATTTCACTTATCAAATATCTTATTTTTTTTCAACTGGAATATTATTACTATTGCAGTAAAGAATCTAGAGATAGTTATACCACCATCCTATGACCAAATCCCCCTAAACAAGCTCAAATGAGGTTCTGATTTAAGCAATACATGGGATTAATTACAAATGCATAATTGGTTATATTATCAAGAAACCATAAGTGTCTTGGTTACAGAGATCACTTAACTGTCATCTTTAGCTCTGTGTGTACCACATGTAATCTGTGTTAGTTCCCACCAACTGTACCCTATAACTTTGTTGCCCTGCACACCTCCTAGCAGGGTGATAGCAGAACTTTTAGAGCCTTCAATGGTAGCAGACACCCCACTGATCATAAAGTGTCATAAGTGTCATAATTGTGCTACCACTGATCTAAAGCATAGTTCCACAAAGGATTTCTGTGTACATCAGATATGCACCAAGGGAAAATGCATAATGGGATCTGAACATAGATACACCTATGATAAATGGAACATGTTTGAGAGGTGAAAATTCAGCCTTGTGGTAAGGTGAAACAAGTATACAATCTTACTCAGCTCAGGTTTCTGTAACAGCAGTGGCATAGACTGGGTGGTTTAAACAATAAAAAATTTTTCCCCAGCTGGAGAGGATGGTACACCTAAGATCAGGGTATCAGCATTTTCCCATCACTAAAGGGCAGGTCGTTTTTTTCCCCAAACATCAGAATGGACTTTTGTATCCCGTGGTAGTTACTAAGGTGCATCATTGCAAAGATTATGGGATATTCTGGATTCTTCAAGTCCAAAAAGATTTGGCAATTAACACCTTCACCAGTTAAGCAGGGCTGCTTGTCCTCACCAGAGATTAGGGAGTAGCAAAAGAGCAGAAGAAAAAAGGGAAGTAAAGGACATTTCAAACAAGCCCCTGATACAATTTCCCCCTTGCATTGCTCATTCCTATTCGAGGAATTGGGGGCAGACACTATTCTGGCTTTTTCTTATTGAAGGAGGACATGGAATGAAATGCATCAGGACTCATATAGAACATTTACAGATTGGCTGGCAGTGTAGGATACTAGTTCATGAGAAGGGCACAAATTCATCTGTGAACAAAGAAGACCCAGACTTTTAAGCCTAAAAGTAGAGGTACCACTGTAAACCATGAAATGTACAGGTATTATGAATGTAAGAGGAATTATCACTGAGAGAAGGTATGTTCCATAAATCATGTAGGATAGGGTCTCTTCTTCTAAGTGATTACATGGGCATATATTACTAAATGAAGTTAGCATTTCCAACCAGTGAAAATGGTTGCTCTCCTGTCTCTAAATGGAGAGCACTTATGAACCTATGAGTGACAACTTGGATCACGTGTACACCAGCAAGCCTTGCTAATTCAATTCTTAATGTCATCTTTTCATCTTTTATGGGCAGTCACTAGTATAATAAGTAGTAGTTTTAAGATAAAAACACTGATTGCCTTATAATTGTTTTAGTCTATCCTTTAAAATACAATTAAGAATGTCAATCTGATGAAAGGATGTGATGCAAATGGTTTTAGTCTTAGAAATACTGGTCTGCTCTGAGCATCTCACTGTATTCACACTCAAGGTCTATTCCACTTCGCCAATAGGATTTCAAGACTCTTTGAGGAAATCATACATTTCAAATACACTTTTCTTCTTGCGTGTTTGCTTTTATAAATTCTTACCCTGCTGAATAAGCTAAATCATTTGCCCCTTCCCTAACTGATTTAGTCTTCTTAACCTGAGAAACAAGTTCTTTTAACAAAACTAACCTTGCCATTATGTGTATCCTCTAGTGTTATCTCAGCTGTTGGCAATGAAGTAACATATAAGTATATGTCACATATGACTATACGCATATGAATATATTTGACTTTTCTCATCCATGGACTTCCCAAGGTGAAATTTATAACACATTTATAATACTGTCCATGAAGAATGAATGCGTTGATGTCAAATAATAATTTGCAAAGTTCCAGACACAGAGAAAACACTGTAAATACCAGCAGCAATACAGTCAGTTAAAGGCACTGTAAAACCTTGATAACGTCACAGACTCTGAAGCCACATTTCTGGTGCTGGAGCCCTGATTCTATAAAGAACTTGCTATGAGCTAACGGGGAAGTCCCCTATAATTTTGTTAACTTAGTTTTCCCATCTGCAATTTGTGGATTATAATACATATCAGATATAGCCGTTATAAAGATTCCTAGATTAATACAAGTAAAATTCTATGCTTTCTCCCTGAGAGTTCTTGCCTCTGCATGAAGGTATTTACAAGACTCCTAGTATAGATGTGAAAATTCAATAGGACAAAATAACTTCGTGGAATGTTTTTCTGATGCATAGAGATGTATAACTTAACTCGCAAGTAGAACACAGTAATAGACTTTAAATGTTTTTGGTCCATCGTTCACTGTGAGTAAATCAAACCATGGAAAGTGAAGCCACAGAGAAAGGAGAACGACAACATCCCCTACATACAGAAAGCTGGAGATAAAAGTAGGTTTTTACCATTTTTTCCTTTCTTCTTTTATGTACTATTATTTTAGATAAGAACAATATTTCCATTCTTTGGAGATTAAGATGTTCCTCCTTGTAATAAAAAGTCAACATGCACTTGGAAGATCAGAAGACACCTCAAACCAAGTATGGAACTGTGAAAAGGGAGGTGTTAATGAAAACACTAAAGCACAGAGTTCAAGAGAGTCCTCGGGACAAAAGTTCCCAGCTGAGCCAGCCAACTCCCTGACACTTTTGTCTGGGAATCGAGAAACCTGTAGCCCTGTTCTATGATCTTACACCTCCTTATTTTCCTACTATGCCAGACGGTTCCCACCAGCTGTGTTCGTTACTTCTGTTCTCATAATCGTCTGAAAAAGTGGAAGTTTATGTTTACCTCTGGTGCTGAGTCATTTTCCATGGGCCTCAGAATAGAATTCTAACTTGGAAATTGTGAGTTTCCAGGGAAAGGACCCTTCTGGCACCTGTGAAAGCATGCAGGTGTACATACCTGAGGATGGAAAGTCTGCATTCGGTTTGCCAATCCAGATAGGCCACCATGAAGACCTTTATCTTTCCTGCCTTCCTGGGAGCAGCTGGTCAGTGTCTTCAACAAATGAATCACGAGGCGCCTGTGTGTGTAAGTTTGTGCTGTGTGCTTGCTAACACAAGAACGAGTGTAGTGTGTTGTCTTTACTTAAGCATAAACTGTTGAAGACAAGGTGTGTGCTACGTGTTTGCAGATAATTAAATCAAACTTGTAGGAGGTAATAAACAGGATGACTAAAACTCATTCGGAATATGGGCATAAAGAATTAGAACTTAGCATGAACTCCCAGGAAAATTTCACTGATAAGGAGGAAAAAGGAAAGGATTTTGAAGAGCCACTTGCCTGGACGTCTTTAGGAAGGTGGAGTTAATAATGAAAACCAGTGTGTGTTCATTGAAGAAGCTGTGAATGTCCAAGCCTACCTTTCCTCTGTATTAAAGGTCTGGTTATTTATCCAAGCAGCCCTCATGGGAAAAGATATGCTATTCCTCCAGGAGGAACCTCTCAACCTGTGTAGTGAAATTGATTTTCTGTGAACATTCTTGGCTATGAAGTCATACTGTTGCTCAATTGCCAAAAAAAAAAAACAAGAAAAAAGACTTTTTATTGTCATGCTCTCCAACTTTCTATGTTCAATACTTTGTGCTAAATTTTCACATTTGATGAGCCATTAATTCAATGCAGCTGCCTGTCTACAAAGCTGGAAACTTCTTTTCTAAAATTATTTTATATTATTGAGGGCCGGGGATATAGCTCAGCACCACAAATGCCTGCCAGGCAAGCATAAGGTCCTGAGTCCAATTTCAATGTCCAGTACCAAATATATATATATATATATATATATATATATATATATATTTGAGAAAAAAAGCTCAGATAATACAATTGTACAATTTCAGGACTGTAATAAAGTTTGATAAAGTATTTTAGCTACACTTCCCAATGCTAAACATATATATGAAAGTAACTTGGATAAAGGGAAAGATTAGGAAAGAGGATCTTATAATAATGTTCTGTAAAATGATTTATAAAATATTGGGCCTAGAACCAAAGAGAGAAGTTGAGTGAACAAAGATACAAAGTTCTTTTTCCCTTTCAGAACAACATATTCTAAGTTGCCTAAATACTTCTTTTCTCTAACTTAATGAACAAAATCATGTCCTATTAACACTGAATCAGGCCCCTCCAAGAAAGAAAAGAAATGCCAAGATTATGCATATTTGAATAGATGCTGAGCAGCATTCTTAATAAAAATGATTTTATAGCTTCGGATATGTTCAGAAATTTACCACATGGAGAGTTATACATTTGTTTCTATGTATGGGTATCTGTGTGTGCGTGTGTGTGTGTTGTGTGTGTGTGTGTGAGTGTGTGTGTAAAATAAGTACAAATGTAAGATATGTGTTAAATTTAAGACACACATTAAAAATACCATAATTGTTAATAGTGCCATAAGAAAAATATATGTTTGAAATGTAGAAAAATAACTTTTAAAAAATGTTACCATGACCCTATCACTTCCTGATATGCAATGCAACTGTATTATCACCTCTTTTCTGGTTTGTTAGTCTGCAGAAATTTCATGGTGAAGTAGAAATTCCTCACGCTTACATTCACCTAGGTTCCTAACCAGGTTCCTAACATTTCCTCATCAGTTGCTTTCCCCGCTGATGGTGATGATGACAAAATCGTTGGAGGCTACAACTGTCAGAAGAATTCCCTCCCCTACCAGGTGTCCCTGAACGATGGCTCCCACTTCTGTGGCGGCTCCCTCATCACGGACCAATGGGTGTTGTCCGCAGCTCACTGTTATGAGCTGTATCTCAAAAATATTCACATCACTTTCCCTCTGGTCAAATTATCCTCCAATCCCAACAAATAACCAAGGTAAACTAGAGTTCCACATGATGGATAGGCCATGCAGTACCTAAGAGTTGCAATATCTCCTCAGGAATCCCGAGCTGTACTGAGGAACCTTTACGAAGAGACATACCCTTAAAGTTCCGATGGGTTCTTGATTACATTACTAAAAACACAGAAGGGAAACCATGGCTGATGAAATTTCTCTTGAAATGTCTAAAGAGAATGAATCACTACATAGTGATACCATTACGGCTCAGCAAGAAAATTATGGACTACCGTATGGACATAATAAAATGTATCAATATCTACTGCATTAACAGAAGCATAATTTAGTCTCTTCCTTTGATATCCTACTGTTATCATTAACTCATCCTTATCTCACTGTGAGACTCAGTGATCCCAGCCAAAGCAGAAATGTAGATGCTGATCAATCTCTACCAATTGACTCTCCTCTCCAGTGGCCAAGCAAAGGTTATTCAGTTACCGTTCTTCTACCTCCCTATTCTACCAAGATGCTGAGACATGTGTGGGCACTGGCAGGAACACAGATGCAGGGAACTCTCTGTATACTGCATGGTAGTGCACAATGTGAGCTTAAGTTCTCATTGTCTGTGTGAATGAATTCCTGAGGAGGATCATGTGTCCCTGCGCCCATGGTTGGGAGGTTGTCCCAACATGAGACAAAGCTCAAATTGAGTACATACAAAACTTTCAATCTTTTAATGCAGGCGAATCCAGGTTCATCTGGGAGAACACAACATTTATGTTCTTGAGGGTGATGAGCACCCTCAATTGATGAGCAATTCATTGATGCAGCCAAGATCATCCCTCATCCCCAATACAACAAAGACACCATCGATAATGACATTATGCTGATTAAACTGAAGTTGCCTGGCACCATCAATGCACGGGTGGGCACTATTGCTCTGCCACGACCCTGCCCTTCAGCTGGTGCTTAGTGCCTCGTGTCTGGTTGGGGCAACACCCTGAGCTTTGGTGGTAAGTTTCTCTTGCGATACAAAGACTAAGTCTGAACATGTTAGGAAGTTTTAGTGTAACTTCTCACCCAAGGAAAGGCTCCAAGAGACAGGATTTGCATATACAGGAAGTGCATACTGAAGCGAAGAAGATAAATTTCTGGACACAATGCAAGACATAGCATAAATGAAGTGCTAATACAGATGTAAAGTACTTAGCTGAAGTGGGATGAGTGGCTTTCAAAAGGCTAGAAACAGAAGCGGCAGATAGAACCATGATAAAGGGCCTCAAAAGTCTCTGGACTTGACTTCAGTGTCCACTCATGCTAGTGTCAGAGAACTAGTCACTTGGCAATCAGAACTGTTAGAGGAAGCACTAAGGGAAGAAGTGCTCTCTTTCATTGTACATCACTGGCAAATGGAAAGAAAGAGGAGGACTTGTGTGACAGGGAGGACAGAATGAAATTTCCTGTGATGCTCTGTGTCATCTCCTTCTGCTCTCACTCTTGCACTCAACAGTCAAGTTCCCTTCCATCCTGCAGTGTCTGGATGTCCCCGTCCTCCCTGACACCGCTTGCCACCAAGCGTACCCACGTCAGATCCCTAGCAACATGTTCTGCGTGGGCTTCATGGAAGGTGGGAAAGACTCTTGCCAGGTGAGCTGTTCTGTACTTCGTGGTTCTCCTCAGTGTCATCCTCTGTCATCGTATTTTTCCTTTTCTGTACCACAAAGGACTGTGCAACTGTCCTTGGTTCCAATAGTAAAAAGAGGGAGACAGTATTGGAATAAATTAGAAATTCTTTGTGATATTCATGATTAACCTATAAAAAAGATACTCAGAATTTCATGTTAAACAGTGCAACCAATCAATAGTCTGAGGCAGTGTATTGTGGAATGGTTCCCTTGTGAAAGGTGCAGAGCTCTGGAGATGGCTTTCAATCTCTCCAGTCCTCTTCATTTTCTATAGGCCTAGGAGGAATGGGGAGGCCCCTAAGCCAGGAAGAAGAAGGCTGTAGGAAATAGAGCAAGTTTCAATTCCTGGGAGCATGGAGGTTGCTCCGTGGAGGAGCTGCAGTCCATAAAAACAGTTCTCGTTTAAGAGGGCAACATCTTTGGTCTCATTTTCACCATTATTTGGAAGGCTGAGGCAAGAGGATTTCCATGAGTTTGAGCCTTCTTAGCTACATAGTGAGACCAAGTCTCGAAACATAATATAACAAAAAAGAAAGGAAAAAGTGAAAAGTCAGAAGCTCAATGGATACAAACAAAAGTCCCACTTGTCTTTCTGTTCTTATTCAAGATGATTCTGGTGGTCCTGTGGTCTGCAACGGACAGCTCCAGGGAATTGTCTCTTGGGTTCTGGCTGCTCTCTCAAAGGCAAACCCGGTGTCTATGCCAATGTGTGCAACTGCCTAGACTGGATTCATGGGACCATCACTGCCAACTAAATCCTCTTTTCTCAGGTTCCACAATCAGAGTCAATTTTGCTTTCCTTCTGTGCTCGAAATTACTATACGAAAAATAAATTTTGCTCTGTATCATATCTTTTCCCAGTGGTCCTTGCTTGTTATTTAAGAACTTTCAAAACACAAGGAGATAGAAATGTGAGGTATTTCGTTGAGAAATTTAAAAGGCTTTTTCATCATTCGCCCAATCAAATGAATAGACACGCCCTTGCTCCCCCCACACACCCACCTGCGTGAGACATTGAGGAGAGAAGGCAACTAGGTCACATTCCCCATCATGTTTCTTATATAAAAAAACCAAGAACTCCAGATAATTTTCACTGTGTGACTTGACTCTTATATGTATGTGGTCGTGCATTTTTGACGGGTGATAATATGTTTATTGCTTATGAAAGACTATGTTACCAAAATGCATCATCAAAGTCATTTGCCTAAAGTCAGTCAAATAGTTCATAATAAAACTACAGTGACATCCAAAATGTGTTTCCACAGTGCTCCACTGCTTCTTTGACCAAATACCCTCCCTTCCTTGTTTTCTTAATCTATCTGAAACTCTGGAGGCTCAGTAATGGAATATTCTAGATAGGTCATGTTTCTAAAATCCATGGATTCCTGCATGTTCCAAGGAATCATCTGACTGTAGGTTCCACTTTTACAAATCCTTCTAGTTTTCTAACCAAGTATGGCTGAGTTAGCAGACGCAGACTGTGGAGAGGGTCAGCACCTCCTCCCATCAGCCTCCCCGCAAAACTCAGCCCAGATGAGATGATGGAACAAATGGGCAAAAGAGCTATAAAATGCAAAGTAGCAGAACACAGATCTCTTCTCTTAGAGAATCGCAGCCTTGGATCCAGGGAAGTGACTCTCCTCTTCAGCCCTGCCTGTGCTGTGTGCTACAGACACTGCGCCTTTCTTCCCCGATAGCTTTTCCCTCCCATCTCCACTGTTCCACAGATCATTCAGAACAGGGTTTGCCATAAAAGTCCCACACAGAATTTCTGGGCATTCCTGTTATGAGACAGGGAACAGCCACAGTGGAGTCTGAGCACAGGTCCACTGGGATAACCAGAACAGCTTTGAGAGAAGAAAATGCAGCCTCAGAATAGTTAAGGAAATATACTGTCTTCACTCAGAATGCTAGAATAAAAATACAGTGCCCTATGGGCTTAGATCCCACAGATTTATTTCTAACAGTTCTGGAGCCCGAGGCATCCAAGGTCCCAACACCAACAGGCATGATGACTGAGGGGCTCCTGCTGCCTGCTTTATTCATACACCTTGTATCTCTGTATCCCCCTGTGGCCAAGAAAGCTCAGCGCAGTCTCTTCCTATACTTATACGTACACTGGACCTAGTGTAGGGGTTCCTCTCTCTCAGCCTTACCTAAGCCCAATCAGCTCCTAAAGCTTCCACCTACTAGAAGAGAGCAACAAGGAGACAAGAAAATGAAGTGTGAAGAAAAAATAGTGAGGAAAAAAGTCAACAGAGAAAAGGAAAGAACAGAAAGCAAAGCAAAGCAAAGCAAAGAGTCTAAAAGAGGGAACACAACAGGGAAATGCTCAAAGAATAAAGTAAAATAAAACACACAACGTTAAAGAAGTAAAGACCAAAAACAACAACAAAAAATAAACAAGCAGGATAACCCAGAATGCACAGACAAGCAAAGGAATAATAATCATAAAAATTACAAGTAAAAGCACTTTAAACAGTTGTAGTCTTAATTGAGATCCATGTTGGTGAATGTATTAGAGACTGAGCATGAAGCTGCAGCCCCAAACCAGCCATCAGTCACAAAGCAGCAACACCGCCATTAAACACTGAGGAACTGCACAGCCACCCTTTGCTCAGCGTGCACGTGTTATCCGATGCTTAGCTGCTGGGCAGTGCTGGGGTAATGTGGCTTGTGTCCTGACAGAGAGGGGACTTTGTGCCCCAGCTGCACATGCGCCACTGACCTAGAGCATCCACACAGCTCCCGCTCTGCTGAGTCATGGTCTGCTTTTGAGCAAACAGTTTCCCCATGTGGACCACTCAATGGCTTGCCCAAAGGAATGAGGACTATTGCTCTATTTGGAGCAGTCTCCTGGATGCAAACTTGGTCCCAGATGTGGCTAACTGCAGGCCTCCATCACTGTCTCCGGATCTGATCGCCTTAATTAACTTGGGAGAAATGGAATGTGGTGCCCTTCACCAGTTCTCTAGTTCTCTGTAGGTGTCCACTAGTGACCACACACTATAGCTTCCTTCACTGCCTGGCAAATGTCTGTCTTTCTCCATGGGCTTTCCCTCCTTAGTTTATCACAAGGAGACCTGTGACCATGTGCCTCCTCCACCTCTCTGCCAGTAGCTCTTTCTGTGTCCCTGTCTCAAGAGCTCTGCTCTCAGACCTGCCCATGCAAGCTGGGAGCACACACAGGCCTGGCAGAGGAGAGGATCCCTTTGCCAGTACAAGGTGGTGAGCGGGATCTCATGTTGTCTCTGGTCTTTTTCTAAATCTGCTGTGGACATATATTTGCAGCCAGTGAATATAGTCATGTTATGTTCCTGTCTCAAATATAGGGCACTATGTATGTTGGAAAGACCTGTACTTCTAATGATAGGCCATCATGGGTAAGACATGTTCTTTCATAACTTCTTCACCTTAAGTGCACTGATGGGGCTCACATAGGGATTTCTTTCCAATCTTGCAATATTTTATCCTTGTCATGGAATCATTTTCTGTGAAGATATAGCTGGGCAACTTCCCTGTGGTTTTGTTTTGATTTACCTAATTGCCACTGTAACTCTGCCATTGATTTTGGTCGAAGGCGATCCTACATCCCATGGGAAGTTACTCATGATTAAGAATCAGTGTCAAAATCCTTTTAGCCACAGCTGAGCAGCAAAACGATTTAATAGGAGTGGATTTCAGGCTTAGCTTACCTAGGTCACTTGTTAAATTTAATTTTGTCCATTCTGTAGGGTAGCTCTCAAAGCACTGGGCCAGATTATATTGTTAGAATTTGTATGTCCACAGACTTCAGTAGCAACAGACAAGAGCAAGACACATGCAGTTTACCTCTCACATCTAAACAAACATAATTATTGCAGAAATATCAATGCTATCTTTCATATTTGTTCACACTGTGCAAAATTCCATAAATAATATTTGATAATTCAATCACATATTCAATATCTTACAGGCTCTATTTTTTTTCCAAAATTCTTTTCCTAGTTTTTCAACGTGTAACGAATGCAAACTTTACATAGTTCAGTATTACATTCCATTTCCGATCTTGGAATCACAATCATCTTTGATAAAAATGTACTCTATGAACAGAATGTTTAGTCTGTTAAATTTTACTCTATTTATGGGATCCTGCTTATCAAGGGACAAGGCCAAAGGCAGATGCTTATTCTTGGGAAGGCTGTCTGAAGTTTTTGCCTAGTATTTTGTATTGGAAGCAAATCCCACACCCCTTTCAGAATACCATTATGTTTAGGAGTATAGAAAAACAAATTTCTTCTCCATTGTCCCCTGAATCTATCTGAAGATTTGATAATATAATAATATCACATTTGAAGCATGAGTCAAAAGGAAAAAGATTTAAAAGCCTTTGAATTCCCTTTCCTTGTGGAATAACTGACAAACTATTTGCATCTTAGCATTTGCCATCATTTAAATCAATAAGGTTCCTTTTATTATTTCTGTAAAAATTTATGTGAAGTCCTGTCCCACTGCAAAAAACATCATCATTCATATGTAACTTACAATAATAGGTTACTTTCATCCAATTAAAAACATTAATGATAAAATGTATCATTGTCTAGTTTTGCTACTTTATGTTTTCCTTGCCCAATGTTAAGAGTAGACAAACTTAAAAATAAAGTAGATGTGTTTCTCCAACTAGAATGCACTTGATCACAGATAGACTCTTTAAACGACAATTGTCCCATCTTACAATTTATCAGTTATAATGTTTTAGACTGTGTAAAATGAAGTAATATCTCTACCTGGAAGCTGAACTACCTATTTAAATATACATTTTTATAAATGTATGTATTTTTCTTATGGGTATATAAGCTAGAAAACTTCTGTAAATTTGGTACATTGCATGACCAAATGTTAATGCCACATGATCAATATGTTAATGTCAAATTTTCTTATTCTTTATAGGAATTGACTAGAACTTCTAAAGCACTGTTTGAAAATAAAAATATTAACACTCAGTATGATTTTAGTATTACATTTAAAATTCATTTAAGAATATCAATGTTTTGAAAGGACATGTAATTCTTTGAGAATTGGAGGTACGTTTATTCAGAATGCCCCAGCCTCTTCATATTCCAGTTTTGCACCAACTAGGGCATAGCATTTCCTGAGTTTTTGAAGGAATCCTACTTTTCAGTGAACAATTCCATCCCTATACTATAACTTCACACATTTTCTCAACCGGTAACTGAACATGGCTTCCCATTCTGAGGCACAAGCGCCTTCAACAAATGGAGCACATAGGAGATACGTATTTTTAGAGTGTCCAAACAGTCCACAGGGATTCTACATACAAATAATTCAAATATGCGGCCTTAGTCACTTATTGGAGCTTGTGCTCAGTGACACTGTAGTTTGGATAAGGATAGAGCCTGACTCAGATGTGGATTTTCTCAATATTGCAAAACTTTTCCTTGTACTATGTTTTCCTGATAAAAACAGATTTCAAAAACAACTGCAAAGGAATTTGCTTCCACAGAATTAACCTCCAGGTAGGCGATGACAGATGTGCCAGTTGGAAAGCTGGCTACTATGTCTAATGTGTGTTTCTTTCTCACTAAAATTCCCTCTTGGTGAAAATGATTTTACCATATTTATCATGGTTTCAAAGAAAACTGAGAGAGGAGATGCATAAACACAATTTGAGAGGTGCCTGAGGAAGAGTAACTACTCTATAAAATCATCTCATTATTTGCAGAGAATTTTGTTATTCCCTTAATAAGACCATAGATTCTGAAGTCACAATTGAAAAAAGCAGAGTCTCTATGGCTGCTGGGCAATCATGCTGAAGCCCCTTAACCTTTGCCACCTTAGTTTTCAAATCTGTAAATTTTAAATTATAATATACACCTCTTAAGGTTGTTATGAAAAATACTGAAATTAATAAAAGCAAATAACTGAGCACTAGGTCCCCACTTAGGCATAAGTAATACATTATACTCTCACAGCATGGGCCTATACCTATACATAGTACCAAAATCTGCATATGAATATTATCCAATACATAAAAATACCTATCACAAAATTAATGTACAAATTAACAAGAAATTCACAACAATCCATATTAAAATGGTACAAATATAAACATACTGCATGAAAAAGGATTTAATTTTTTTCTGTTTTTTTATTTTAAAAATAAAAAAAAAACATTAGCAAACAGACACAAACTAGCACAAGAACAGTACAAAAACTGAATTACAGACAAGGTGGCAGGGGATTAACAGTGGTTGTTGTATTACACATTGATAACTTCAAAGTGTATCTTCAGGACAATGCAAATAGACATTCAAGATTGATCAAACAACCAGCCATTGATTGTTCCTCACATTAAAGCGACATGAGGCAACAGTGCAACCATGCCAGCCATCCTGCATATATACACATACTCACATAGCTGTTCCTCTCTTCCCTTTCTCATTCCCTTCATCCCTATTGCTCTTTACTTTTGAGCAGTTTGCTCTCATACCTCCTAATTTATATTGCCATCTTCAGGCTCTTACACTAATGATACAATAAACTGTTTGCACATGCAAATCTGATTTATTTCACTTATGAGTATGGTCTCTAACTGTGACCACATCCCTATAAAAGCCTCAAGTCTGTCCTTCCTCACAGCTGAATAATATTCCATTATGTAAAAATGCCACAGTTTTTTAATCCAGTCCTCTGTGGATGGACATTTGGGCTGCTTCCACGATTTAGCTATTACAAATTGTGCTGCTATAAACATGGGTGCACATATATCAGGTTGATATGTTTTCAGATTTTCTGGGAAAATACCCACATGGGAATAGCTGGGTTGAATGGGCGCTATAGACCTAGTTTGCTGAGGGATCTCCAAACCAATCTCCACAGTGGTTTCACCAGTCTGCATTCCCACCAGCAGTGCAGTAGAGTTTCTATTTCTCCACAGCCTCGCCAGCATTTGTTATTGGATGATTTCTTGATGCTAGCCAATCTTACTGGGGTGAGATGAAATCTCAATGCTGTTTTTATTTGCATTTCTTGAATGACTAAAGATGTAGAACTTTTTCTCATATATTTATTTGCCATTTGTATTTCTTTATCTGAGAAGTGTGTGTTCATCTCAGATGCCCATTTCTGGGTTGGGTCTTTGAATTTGGACAGGCTCATGTTTTTTAATTCTTTGTATGTTCTAGATAGAAGGCCTTTGTCCGAGGGACAGCCAGTTAGGATTTTTTCCCAATCTGTGGGTTTTCTTTTTACTCTGCTGGTGATTTCTTTAGACGTGCAAATCTTTTAAGTAAGATAAGGTCCCACTTATCGATTCTTTGAAGTGTTTCCCTTGCAGTTTGATTTTTGTTCATGAACTCTCTATCTACTCCTGTACTTGAAGATTTATACCTGCTTTCTCTTCCAATAGGTTTAGTGTTTCTGTTTTAATATTGAGATCTGTGATACATTTCAACTTGAGTTTGGTGCATGGTGATAGACTTGGCAAGAGGCAAGCGAATTTCTCCAGTACCATTTATTAAAGAGGCTATCTTTGTTCCAGGGAGCTTGTTTGGCCCCTTTGTTAATTATTAGGTGGCTGAGTGTGTTTGTGGTTGTGGCTGCATCTTCGAGTCTGTTCCATTGATCCTCAGGTCTGTTTTTGAGCCAGTAGCACGCTGATTTTATTGCCATAGCTTTGTAGTATAACTTCAGGTCAGGGATTGTGATTCCACCTGACTTGTCCTTGTGGTCCAGAATTGCTTTTGCTATTCTGAGTCTCTTCGGGTTCCAGATGAATTTGAGGAATGTTTTCTCTAGGTCTATGATGTATGCTAATGGTAGTTTAATGGAAATTGCATTGAATCTAAACAACAATTTCGGTACTATGGCCATTTTCACAATGTTGGTTCTTCCTAACCATGAGCAGGGAATGTTTTTCCATTTATTGAAATCCTCTTCAATCTCTTTTTTCAGACTACTCTAGTTTTCATTGAATAGATCTTTTACCTCTTTTATTAGATTGATTCCTAATGATTTCTGGGATGCTATTGTAAAAGGTATGGCTTCCTGCATTTCTCTCTCAGTCTGTTTGTTGTTTGTGTTAAGGAATGCTATTGGTTTTTGGGTGTTGACTTTGTACCCAGCTACTCTGCTGAATTTGTCAATTAATTCCAGGAGTCTTCTTGTGGAGTTCTTGGCGTCTTCCATGTAAAGTATCATGTCATCTGCAAATAGCGATAGTTTTACTTCTTCCTTTCCTATCCTTATTCCTTTTATTTGTCTCTCTTGTCTAATTGCTCTGACTAATACTTCCAGAACTATGTTGAATAGGAGTGGTGACAGTGGACATCCTTGTCTTGTTCCTGACTTTAAAGTGAAAGCTTTCAGTTTTTGTCCATTCAGTATGATGTTGGCTGTTAGTTTGTCATAGATGACTTTGATCAGATTGAGGTAGAGGCCATCTACTCCTATTTTTTCTAGGGTTTTTAACAGGAATGCATGTTGGACTTTATCAAAAAGCTTTTTCTACATCTATTGAGATGATCATGTGGTTTTTCTCTTTGGCTCTATTGATATGGTGTATTACATTAATTGATTTGCAAATATTGAACCATCCCTGCATTCCTGGTATAAATCCAACCTGGTCATGGTGTATAACTTTCCTTATGATTTGCTGCATTCTATTTGCTAGTATTTTATTGAGTATCTTTGCATCTATGTTCATTAGGGAGACTGGCCTAGAGTTCTCTTTCTTGGTTGGGTTCTTCTCTGGTTTTGGTATTAATATAATACTTGTCTCCAGAAATAAATTAGAGAGAATTGCTTCCTTTTCAATTTCAATGAAGAGTTTGAGGAGTGTTGACATTAAATCATTGCTGAATGTTTATAAAATTCTGCTGTGAATCCATCAGGACCTGGGCTTTTCTTTGTCAGTAAGTTTTTCGTGACATTTTCAATCTCATTAATTGATATTGGGTTGTTCAGTCTTTTTATATCTTCCTGATTCAACTTTGGTAATTCGTACATTTCTAGGAATTTGTCCATTTCTTCTGAGTTTTCTATCCTATTGGAGTAAAGATTCTCAAAGTAGATATTAAAGATCTTTTGAATTTCTGTAGGATCTGTAGTGATTTCATCCTTTTCATTTCTTATTGCATGAAATTGAGTTCTTTCCTTTCTTTTTTTGATAAGGTTGGCTAGAGGTTTATCAATTTTATTTATTCTTTCAAAGAACCAACTCTTTGATTCACTTATTTTTTGTAGAGTTTTCTTCATCTCCATTGCATTAATTTCTGCCCTAAGCTTTATAATCTCCTTCCTTCTTTGGACTTTGGGCTTGACTTGTTCTTCTTTTTCTAAAAGTTTGAGGTGCAGCATTAGGCTATTTATTAGTTCTCTTTCTGTTTTCTTTATGTGTGAGTTCATTGCTATAAATTTCCTTCTGAGGACTGCTTTCATTGCATCCCACAGATTCCTGGATGTTGTATTTGTATTTTTGTTTGTTTGTATGTATTTTTTAATTTCTTCTTTAATTTCTTCTGTGACCCATTGGTTATTTAGAAGGTTTATGTCTAATTTCCAAGTGTTTATGGATTTTTTTGGAGTTCCATTTGTCATTAATTTCCAATTTCATTGCACTGTGGTCAGATAATATGCATGAGATAATTTCAATCTTTTTGCATTTGGGTAGGTATGCTCTATGGGCTAGAATGTAGTCTATTTTACAGAAAATCCCATGTGCAGCTCAAAAAATGTGTATTCTGGTGTTTTGGGTAGAACACTCTGTAAACATCTACTAAGTACATTTGTTCGCACATTTTGTTCAAGTCTGTTATAGCAAAAGGATTTAAAATAGACAAAGTATCTATTTCTAGAGGACTTAAGTTTAATGATTTTGGTCTATGATTAACTATGCCTATAAGAATCCTTGAAAAGTGAAACCATAAAAAGGCAGAATTACTATATCCTTAACACATGTTAAACTCTAGATAACTGTACATTATTAACATTATTTTCCTCCTTTTTAATGTATTTTATTTTCTAATAAGAAAATATTTTCAGTTTCTTGGATAAGAATGTCCTGCTACTCTTATTGAAAAGTTATCATGGGCATATTAATTTCAGAACTATGCTAAGGCAAATGGTATAAGTGTGGAAGAGCCATTTTTCATTAAACATCAAAGGTGTAGGGTTCAGGAGCATCTTATCTCAAAGTCCACAGTAGAGTCAAACAAGTCCCTGAGACTTTTATCAGGAACCAAATAACATGTGGCCATTTCCTGTGACTTCACACCTACTTGTTGTCCTAGTGTGGAGAACATTCCCCAACAAGTGTATTAAGTGCTTCTGTTCCCATAACCTTTTGGGAAAGGGCAAATCTGTCAATAGTTAAATTTGATGCTGTGTCATGTTCCATGTGTCACGGAAATTAATTCTAAATTTAGGTTTCTTTGTTTCCACTGAAATCACTTCTCTGGTACCTGTGGTCATGGGCGTCAATTATAAACCTAGAGGTATAAATACTTGTAGATCCAAAGTCTTCATCTCATTCCCCGGTCCTGATCCTGTGAGGAACCATGAAGACCTTCCTCTTCCTTGTCTTCCTGGGCACTACTGGTGAGTCTCTTTGATGGATTAATCCATAAGTTTCTATCCTGTATGTAAGTTTCTGCTTAATTTTGAGGAAAATCACCTTGAATGTTGAATATAGGCTTTGTATAAAGGAAGCTTTAAATGCTGAAAATACGGTATGTGTGAATGAGGTTATAGGACAATTAAACCTCCCCAGAAGGAGAAAACACATATTGACCAAGAGTTGTTAGGAGTACACAGAATAAGAGAGCTCAACATTTGTTCAATTTCAGGGTAAAATTCACTAAATAAGAGAGAAAAAGAAGAGCGTCTGAAAAAGAAATGACTATGTTGACACCTGCAAGAATTTTCCATTAATAATTAAGACTAAACTCTTTCCACTAAAGGACCACAAATATCCAAGCATCAGGTCAAACTCTGAAGATCTAGTTGCTTACCAGTGGAGTCTTTACACCATGAGATAATTTGTATTTCCTAAGTAAACATCATGAGCTACATATCATGACAACTCTGCTAATGAAACTTCCTTTCTATGAAGTCAGATGTTATCAGTGATGAAAATAAAAATAAAGAAATGATAGAACCATTTTTTATACCAATACATTTTATACTATTAAACTTTAATGATAATGTTTTCCACAATTAGCACATAGATATTCAATCTGTAGGTCTACATACCTGGAAACATATTTTCCTAAATATATTTTCTTTTTTTTTTCTTTTTTTTAATTTATTTATTTATTGTTATTATTGGTTTTAGTTTTTTAATGTATGTGGTACTGGGGATCGAACTCAGGACCTTGGGCGTACAAGGCAAGAGCTCTACCACTGAGCCACATCCCCAGCCCCCTAAATATATTTTCAAAGAATGGAAAAATAGTGTTCATATACAACTACTGCATGCTTTGGAAGCTGTATCAGCTCTTCATAGATACATGGGGTCTGCTGTGCAATGCCGACTACTATGATCATGTGAGAGAGAACACTGGGATAATGAGAAAGATTGGGGAGCAGAAACAAAAATCTACAAAGTGATTACATGAAAGGTTTGCAGCCGAAGCAAAGAAGGAAGGAAAGATACTCAAAGTAAACTGCTCAGTTCCTTCTAAGACGGAAGCTTTTCAGGTTTCTTTTCAGTATTTTTTTTCTATTTCCGCACGGAGAAATCTGTGCCAGACAAACTCCCATCGACGAATTCACACAACAGCAGGACTGCAGAAAAGCTTTCTCTTTTCATGCCTGATAAGAAGGGTTCTATGGGAAAAGGATTATTTATTCTTTTATCTTCAGGTATTGGTGATTACTCACTTATTCTCTGAGGAGTCTCTGATTATGGCAACTTGGTGAGAAAGTTTGCTAATGTGTGTGTGTGTGTGTGTGTTTTGTAAGTGCAAAATGTTATACATGGTCAAGAGGTAAATACAACATATTTAACATTTTCAAAGCATAAATTCAAATTTCAGATACTGTGATGTGATAAATGTTTGCATTAATTTCACAGCATGAAATTTTTTAAGTACCTGAAAACACACAATTTTAGATTTAGTGAGCCAGGAAAATATTGTCATCTCTTTTCTAGGTACTGTGCATAGAATTCATGCTGCTGAAAATGCCATGAATTGCATCTAAGCAGTTTCTCTAATTTTCCTTGTCAGTTGCCCTCCCTATTGATGATGATGATGACAAGATCATTGGAGGCTACACCTGTCAGAAGAATTCCCTCCCTTACCAGGTGTCGCTGAACACTGGTTCCCATAAATGCGGGGGCACCCTCATCACTGACCAGTGGGTGGTGTCTGCAGCTCACTGCTACAAGGCGTAAGTGATCAACATTCACACGCATGTTTGAAAAACAGTCAGGATAAAGAAGAAAACTCTACTTGATCCAAAAAGTTATTGGTTTGAGAAAAGCCTAATTTTTCCCTGAGGAAATATGTATTAAATTGAGGACATTTTACTCAGATTGGTAGACTTTATGTTCTCCAACGTCTTTAAAGAATATGACACGAAAAACTCTAAGGAGAAAACAGTTTCAGGAAATCACCCCAGAAACACCTTCAAAATGAATCTGTATAATCCTAGTCATTGAAGCTCAATAAGGAAAGACAAGACTATGGAGATCACAAATTTCATTATATTTCCAGTAAAAAATGAAATATAAGCATGATTCATTCTGTTCCCTTCAACTTTACTTGTATCTCTGACTCTTCCTTATTGTTTGAAATAGAACATCTTTTCCAAATAAGAATTGGCAATTGTTGGTCAATCATCACCGCTACGCCTGTCAAGAACAACTGTTCGAAAAGTGCCTTTGAGTCCCAATTTCTAAACCTTACTATTCCAATACGATGGTGAGCTTTGAGTCTGACTGAAAAAATCATAATTAACTAGGGAATTGTCTGACATATAAAATGTGGAGGAATGCACAAAGCTACATGAAGTGTACAATTATCTGAAGGACATAATGCTTGTAAATATGACATTTGTTTTTGCGTTCATGATTCATGGCTGGGGTGAGGGGATATTTAGGATTTTTTCAATCCTTCCATCCAGTGGGGTGCGAATCCAGGTGCGTCTGGGAGAACACAACATTGACGTCATTGAAGGGGATGAGCAATTCATTTATGCACAGAAGATC
>PVLD010027380.1:0-20858 GCA_004027595.1 Dinomys branickii | reverse complement strand
AAAGAGACAAAAATGTATGTATGTATATATGAATATACATATGTGCAGGAGGGCTAACATGGTTCTACTATTGTATTATATCACTTAATGCTAAGGAATAATCGATGACGGGTTATTTGATCAATCTTGTATGTCTGTATGTGTTATCCTGAACACACACTTCGAAGATATCAATATGCAAAGCAGCAACTATTGGTGGGTTTTTTTTGTTGTTGTTGTTGTTGTTTGCCTGTTTTGTTTTTTGTCTTTGGATTTTTGGTTTTTGTATTTTTCCTGTTGTTGAGAAGATTAATTGTATGACTAAATTCGCATGTCTGTATATGGGTTCATATATTTACACTTCGAAGATATCAATAGATAAAGCAATAACCACTGTTGAGAGCATGTCACCTTGTCTGTAGATTAGTTTTGACTGTACTATTTTTTATGCTAACTGGTGTCTGTTCGTATGTTTTTGTACTTTGTTTTTTTAAAATTAAAAAAAAAATTCATTACAGTAAAAGACACATTGCCATTAATCTCCCTCAAAATACTCCCATTTGCTTCAAATATATTTATCCCATTGCTCTTGTCACTTTCTGAAGCAGTTCTGGAAGACCTCATTTGAGTGTCTTTAGCTGCATTGTCATGGCTGCAATGATGAGTTGAATCAATTCAAAACGTTTAAAAAAAAAAAAAAGATATTTAATGACCAGGATGGTATTGTACAAATTAGCATACACTGTTCCCTCTTCAGATTTTTTATCTCTAGTATGCCAAGGAGAATATTAGCTAGGATTTAATTTTTAAAAACCCACTGAAAATAACAAATGCTTCATTTAAGATTTAAAATGCTTATCAAACTGATGTAGAACTAATACTTCATCAATAATAAGTATGTTTTATTTCAAATTATCTTTAATTTACACTAAAAAACAATTTTTAAAACTATATTGCCCCTTAAGAAAATGGGGTATTTATATTCAATGGAGTACTACTCTGCCAGAAAGGAGGATAAGCGTGACATTTTTTGGTAAATGGATATACTTCAAGATTAATCTTAATGTTAAGTGAAATAAATCAGACACACAAATTTAAATATTGCATTGGTTCTCTTACGTGAGAAACCCTAAGGGTAAACAAAACAGAGGATGGATATAGGAAAAGTAAAAAGATGTTCAAATGGCCAGGGGAGCAAGAAAGGAGGGAGGAGAAAGGGAAGGAAAAGAAAAAAAAATAGAAGGAAAAAGTGGGAACAAAACTTTTGTAAATGGGGAAGGGAAGAAGGATTCAAGGGAGGAGAGGGGAATAGGAAAAAAAGAATTAGACATATATACAGGTACAAACTCCCTATAATGAATGTGATTATGCTGTATGGCAAGTATGTACCACAATAATAAAAATAAAAAATAAAAGACATTTCTTTCTGTAAGAAACAAAAACAAAAAAAAACCTTGCATCATACCTCATTTGATCTGGAGTCCCTCCCGAGGTCGCATTAGTTATAGCCCAAGCTGCTTCCTTTCTGGTGCGAAACTCCGCTTTCTGCAGAATCTCAATCAAAACAGGAAAAATACTTGCATCTATAATAGCCTGAGAATAGGAAAAATAATGGAGCATAACCAGTGTAAACAGTTTTAAAAATATCACCAGGCAGAAGAAGTTACTGAAACTGAGTAACTTCACAATACCAAGGCTTCTGGAATTCTTTGGAAACACTGTATGTCTAAACCTTTATGTACTTTTTTTTAAAGGAAAGTTAGCTTTTTAAATAATAGTGATGATATTAACAGGCTATAATTTTAAAGATGATAATGCACAAGAATATGATTGATCAAAATGGACGAGGAATTAATAAGCTTGTTAAACCCTCATACATCAATGAAAGCTTTAAGAGGAAGATTACTGCCTAACTTAAAACTAACAAAGAACAATTCCTTTCTAGAGATTAACTACTGGGTGTAGGACACTGTGTGAGGTAGGAAAAAAATACACACACACACACACACTCCTCACTTTTTAGAATACTAAAAATAAATATTACTATTTTTAGAAGAGGATATTTTAGAGGAGGAAATGCACATTCTTTAAAATATTTTTTAGGAATCTATTTTAAAAAATACTTACTGAAATACATCACTGATAAAATGCTGACTCACAATATACTGGCACCTTAAGACCTTCTTGTTCTAGTCTCAGATGGGAGAGGCTGTTTATTACCTGGATCTGAGCTCTGTTTCCAGCAGTTATATTAGAAATAGTCCAGCACGCTTCTTTTCTAACTGACTCCTTTGGACTACTCAACAAGTGCAGGAGACAGGGTAATGCAGAACAATTCAGAATCACCTAAACAAATGGAAACAAAAGTTTTATAGTATACAATCTACACAGAAATTTACTACTAGGTTATTTAGAAGTACAAAAATCATTCTGAAAAATGAATAGAAAAGAGAAAATTTTTTGAAGTAAAACTTAGGAACTTGCTATCGTTTCCTTTCTGCTGTTGCCAAAGTTTATCTACTGCCAGAGTAGTGAGGTGCCCTGTTCTCGGTCCACTAAAATGCCAAAGCTGCATCCTTCAAGTTTAGAGGTAAAGCAAATTTAACATTTAGCACAATCTGTACAAATACTGTTTTAAATATAATACCAAGTAGAGGTATTTTGAAACTCAATAGCTTTTATTACAAAGTCAGGAATTTTGGAAATAATTATTTGAAGAAAGATTTTAGTGATTGAGGTTAGGACTCAAGCTCTAGTTTTCAAAATAAATTCGTAAAAATCTGTAACTATTAAAAATCCATAATGTGTAGGATGTCTGTTTCATTAAAATTTTCACTGTTTCACTTTTCTTTTGTAAATAGATTCTGCTTTGTACCTTTATATTTTTCATTCTACTACAAGACTAATTATATTCAAAATACTTCCCAATGATTGGCATTAACTGGAGCAGTATACTAAAAAGTACAGTGTATGTTTAAGACAGCATTTTCATTTAAAAGACTATTTTAAATGAACAACCATCCATTACTACAGATGAACTACTAATAATTTGGTGAGTATCAAAACAGGCCTTGAAATATAAAGCTAAAAAACAGGTAAGAACAAAAAAATTTAAAAGTTGTAAATAAGCAAAAGTTTAATGTGTTACAGAATTTAAGGTTTTATCTTCAAGAAAGACCGTGGCCCACATCTGCAGTCTATCTTAGTGTGACCCCTAACTTGACCCCTCTCCGTAAGGCAGACACACCCGACACAGTTACGAACCCTGGATCACCTTCCTTGCCATCTTTCCATTTGGGCCTTCAGTACAAAACGCCTTCCCATCAACTCTACTTATTCATCATCAAACATCCTCTCAGTAACAGTTTCTATTCTGCTTAAGTTTAACGCTTCTATAAAAAAAAAGCTCACACATACCTCTGTATCTATGACCACATACATCTCTTTCAGTTCACTGTACTTTTAGGATCTAGATTTAGTTCCACTCCTCTAAAGAAACTACAGATTTCTTAATACACTGATAGCTTTTTAAAACTTTTATAGCATTTACTGACTGGTTAGTTTACAGCATACATATACTATCCTGTATAATTTGCCTTGTTCTAATATATATTTTCTCCCTAAAATACTAGATATCTCTCAAGAGCAGAACCTGTATCTTGTAGTTCTTTGTACTAATTCAGGCCTAGGATAGCACTTTCTCTTATAGGTACCTGAGTCTGACTACAAGTTATCATGAATATGCTTACATGGTATACAGTTTACAGTAATGCTAAAATCTTTATATGTAAATAAGGGGTATGAAACACAATAAAGTCCATTACATCAGCAATTGGTCATATCGAAGTCTGGACTCACCTGTGTTTGAATATCATCACCAGTAACAATGTTACCAACCGCTCTTAACGCAGGCGATACAACTTTATAATCATTGTACCTGAACATTAAAAAAAAGTAAATTTACTAAAAATGTAAAATTACAGAAAGTTGCAAAAGTAGCAACTCTTCACCCAGAGACTCCATTTAAGTAGTCCTCTACTACTTTATAATAAAGGGTCTACTCCAAGGTCCCACGTTAGCTCACTTGTCATGACTCTCCAGGCTCTTTCAGTCGAGAACAGTTCCTCAGTCTAGACACTGACATTTTTGAAGACCATGAATCAGGTGTTTTTAGCCAATGTTTTCTCAAGATTAAAACCCAACTTACATACATTTGGCTAGCATATTACAAATGCTACTGTCACCCCCACTGGGTGGTGTCTGGGTCCCCTCTGTCCATGGTATGACGGAGCCTTCCACATGCCTCTGTTTTACGTTAACACTACTGATTTTCCCTTTATAAGCAGTATTTAGTGAGGAAATGTTCTGAGATTATGTAAAACTCCCATGCCTTAACCTAATTTTACTACTAGCTTTGATGCTCTCTGAAATAATTATTATTGTCTGATGATTTTCTAATACTTTCATTTCAACTATATGCCTTATTTACCTACCTATTGATTTATTTAAGTGTGGATTCAGGGGTTTTCTATTTTATTTGTAGAGTTATAATATATTACCATAACTTATTCCAAAGCTCAAACTATAGCAGTTTTGAACAGAGGGGCACTTTTCAAGTGGGCTTCTATGTCCTTTTGACATGTCTCCATTCTTCAAGCACTCACTAGTTTTGATGTTCCTCTCATTTTTTCCTCATTCCTACTCCTGGAACTAGTTGTTTCTCTAAGATCCTTGGTCCTTTTGAATGGAGAGTGGTATTTAGAATCCAAGGCTTGGCCCTTCACTGTATTTGGCTTATTCTAGTGTGTCACTGTTCCTAGCCACTGTCAAGGCTGGGCTGAGACCTCTGCACTGAATCCACCCGTCTCCAACCCAGTGCCCATGATGATGCTCTCATGCAGGCCTTGACCTCTCTTCTTTAAACTACCTACCTATTCTGGGCCAACCTAATAGCTTTTTTTTTTTCCTTTTACAGACAAGATTTCACTATGCAGTTCAGGCTGGGCTCAAACTTATGTGGTGGCCCAGGCTGGCCTTGAATTCACACAAATTGTTAAAGGTAAATTTTTTAGGATTATAGCCACTCTGTAAAATGTGGGATTGGTTGCTTTTTAACTCTTTCTAAAGAAATGACTCCAAAATGTGTACAGGACCCATACTTTTAACTTCCAACCTTAATACACAACCATACAATTATTAGGTATAAACTATACTTACATCAATAGTTCCACCAATCTTCGACAGACTCCAGAATCAATGACAGCTTGGATTTTATCATTGGGTCCATCAGAGAGATAAGAAAGGGCCCAGCACACATCTGCTAACACATCTGAGTCACTGCTAAACAACAATCGTGACAGGACAGTTAAGCAAGGTGAAACCTAGAAGAGAAGGAATCAACATTTTTTCTTTAAAAGCAAGTTTCCTTAGGAAGATACAGAAATTCATTTTAAAAGTGAATTTTAGGGCCAGGAATACAGCTGAGTGGCACAGCATCTGCTTGGAAAGCACAAGCTCCTGAGTTCAATTCCCAGCACCAAAAAAAAAAACAAACAAACAAACAAAAAAAAGTTTATTTTAATCCTATATAAGACCAGAGGTTGAAATATGGTATTTTTTTAAAGTTATGAAACTTGAAACTGATGGTGATTGCTGTACTAAACACATACTGAATAAGGTATGTGGTAAATTTTTTTAAAAAAATATGTATTTAGGTCTCCTGTTTCAAACATATATCCCTTGGGCCCTCAACTGTACACTAAAACTGAGAGATCTAAACGTTTCAGTTAAGTGCTTACTCCATGGAATATGAGATAATCTAAATAGCCTCATCTTGTTCTTTCCATATATTTTACTGGAAATAACTCCTACAGTCATTTGGAGAACAAAGGTATAGAAATATTAAAAGAAATGTTGTGGAGAAAGAACTGTGACTGTTAAAGGATTGATTACTGATGGTTGGCCTATGATCCCTAGTTGAATTGAGTGAACATGGTGCTGGATGTGGAAGGCCTGCCTGAAGATTGCTACCACCAGCTGAGAGGCAGAAATGTAAAGGGATAATGAATTCTCCACGTTGTTTTAATTATGGCTTTAATAAAAGGGGACTGAGATGAGTGATCGAGGCTGCTGCAGTCCCAGAGGCTGTGGGCCGGCCCAGTCCCACATTTAGCTCTCATCTATCTTGTCTCTCTCTTGCTATCCTTTTTCAAATCTGTGAGCACCTTGTTCCCAGGACCTCTCATTATAGAGAAAAACCAACAAAATGTATTTCTGTTAGTTATTCAAATAGAAGTTACTAATAAGGTACATTAAAAATAAAATAAAATAAAATAAGGTATATTTCTTCTTAATCTAATGAAACCCTAAACTTTCTTTTCTTTTTTGGCACCCAGAATTGAACTCAGGACCTTGTGCTTGTCAGGCAGGCACTTGCGCTGCTGATCTATATCCCTGGCCCGAAACCTTGAATTTTCAACTAAAAAACAAAACTAAACACTACCAACAGTGATTTTTAATCCTACTAGTATGAACAAACACTACAACTCATTAGTTGTGGAGGTGAGCAAACCACTCTAAGACTCAATTTTTCAAATTTGAAAAAAAGAGAGGCCAAGTTAGATAAATTCTATGATGCATCCTTTGTGTCTTCCTGTTGAAAAGTCTAGGCTCAAGCACATCCCATTAGCTGTATGACCATGCAAAAATTGTCTAATGCTTCTAAATCCAAAAAGATATGGTACCATTAAGTTTGCAAGAGTACACACAACATCTAAGAGCAGCCATCCAGTAACCTCTTCAGGCTTATTCCTATGACTTGTACTTATTTTATATGCCCTACATTTTTCTAAAATCAGTCTCCTGGCCTGTCTGTCTCTCAGTCTCTCTCCTCACAGAAAAGCTACAGTAATCCTTCCCTTATCCATGGGAGATGCACACCAAGACCTCCAGCGCATGTCTAAAATGATGCATCATATAAAATCATATACGGGTTTCCTAAGAAATACAGACACAATTTAATGTCTTTTCCACATTTACAAAGGACTTGTCCTGCACTGTGCCTGTATCTTTTGGAGCATGGTATGCAAAAGCAAACCTAATATGAGGTTCAGTTTTCTTCACATTTTTCAGATTTGCTCTTGATGTACAGCACAGCAACCTTAACGTATTTTTTATTAAGCCAAAAACATCTTTCGCTTAAAAGGAGTACTTGATAACCTCTATTTATCATATCTGAATTGCCAACATTCAAACTGCTTTGACATCATCATTAAGTAAAATAATGTCCTTCAACCAAGCACTGCGTATCTCAACAGTCCATCTGATAACTAAAACAGGTACTAAGTGATTCTACTAACCACAAAGTAGGTAGCGAATACAGCATACATATGCTACAAAAGTAAATGATTTAAAACCAGGGCAGGACAACACAAGATTTCATCATGCTGCTTAGACATACAATTTAAAATTCATGATTTCTGGAATTTTCCATTTCATATTTTTGGACCTCGGGTAACTGAAATCTCAGAAAGCAAAATCACAGTTAACCTATGTATATAGGTTAAATATTACATGTGTCATACATGGACCCTTCCCCAAAAGTTATGCCTCCATCCCTGTCAACCACCTCTCCCTTGAACAGAGAAATGTGTATATCCATTTTTAAAAACAAAAGGAATCCTATGTTTAAAAAAAATCACTATAGTTCATAAATAACTTTGTACCAAGTTAAAAAAGTACTAGATTTTTAGGAAAAAGTCCTTGATTTTACAGCTTTGTAAAAACAACAAAAAGAAACAAATGGAAATTCCATCTTTGAGGAGATTAGCAGGTTATTTGTAATCCTGCTCAAAAATATGTGAGGATGAAAATAAGAAACAGTTAACTAATTTAGATAGAAATGCAGGGTAAGTGAAACCCAAAATGCTTGAAGAGAGAACTACCCATGAGGATACTATCTATTTATTCTATTTTCACCACCTCAATATGCCTTAGAAATCAGAGCTCTAGGTATCACAAAATGCAAGGGAGATAAGTGTTAAAACAGAGCTGAAAATCATAAATCTGGGTAAGAAGATTAGACTGTGTATGTACTCCAGGTTATAGGTGACAGGCATTCTCAGTGCTACCAAGGATTGAAGGTTTAAGAAGAAACTTAAAAACAACACCTAAATGAATCACAGAAAATAAACGACATATTAGGCAGAGGTTGAAATGGAGCAAGACTAGAAATGAGGATGGAAGTAAAAGTCCACATACTGATTGGTGAAACCTATCGCCACCTTCAGTTCCCAGATCTCCAGAAACGAAGTGCATTATCCACTGCACACCTTAACCCAACATGCCCACCTTTCAGTAAAAGAATGGAAGATCTGTCTCTGGAAATATACAATGGAACAAGAGACTAAACTTGGGAGTTCCACAGGGAGGTGGGGTATTGCTCCTTGTTATGCATGCTTTACAGCTAAAATGTCCCCCAGAGTCTTATATCAAGGAGTTACTGGAAGGGGACTGGGTCACAGGGGCAATGTACTGATCTACTCACGACTTCACAGTTAAGGTACTGCTGGGTAGGGAACGGCTGGAAGAGATGCGTCTCCAGGGCTGTGTCTGTGCAATGAGTACCTCCCTCCGCAGCTTCTCACTTACCTCTCCACCTCTAGGTGCCAGGGCTGAGCTGCTTTCCTCTACCACACCCTTCCACCATGACGGCCTGCAGCGTGGACTGGGTGCCTCTTAAAACCGTGAGCCGAATTAAACCGCTCTTCCTTAAACTGTGTCAAGTCTTCCGTCTCAGCGACTGAAACACCGCCCAGTTACCCCACAATGAAGCCCAGAGATGACAAGCCCTCCCAATATGTCCAATGAGCTCTTAGAGCCTCCTTCCTCAGTCTGCCCAAAGAGCCGAGGATCATCAATAAAACAACAGATGCAATAAAAAAAGGAAAACAAAAACTTCTAAAAAGCCCCTATAGAGCTGGATGTAGTGGTGCACACCTGTAATCCCAGCACTGAGGAGGCTGAGGTAGGAGGACTGCTGAGAGTTTGGGGCCAGCCTGGGCTACAAAGTGAGCTCAAAGACAGCCTGAACTACATAGTGAGACCCTGTCTCAAAAGGATTAGAAAAAAAAACCCTACAAATTCTCAGATAAGACTTTTACTAGGTAAAACAGTAGAACTGTATATGCATAGGCAAACAGAAAACAAATCTTGAAAACACGTAACTGTAGAAAAAAATTCCTTTGAAAAAGGTAAACAGGGCCAGGGATGTTGCTCAGTGGCACAGTGCCTGCCTGGCAAGTGTAAGGTCCCGCGTTCAATTCCCAGTATCAAAAAAAAAAAAAGGAAAAAGGTAGATAATTGAAAACTCATATAAAGTCATAGAAAATTTATCAAACAAGCCTTAAGTTCTATAATGTGATTACCTGTAAATTTGGAATATATAAGTAAACATAAGAGACATCAATTTCTATAAGAAGTTTACATTTTAGTGGAATCTTTATTTTAACTTAATATACATAATTGTAAGAAAAATATTACATTAAAAAGTGATTTAAAAAAATTACAGTAAAATGAGGATGTCAGGAAAACTCACAGGAAGTTAGGACACAGTTTATGGAAAACAAATCTTCTTTACAAACAATTACAAATGAGGGAATCATGACCTAAAGCCTGGTCCAAGAGCTCAGGAGTCCTGAAACTCTTTCACGGGTGTGTGATGTCAAAATTATTTTAACAGCAGTACTAAGATATAATTCGACTTTTTTACTTTGTTGACATTTTTAGTACCAAAAAAAGGTGATACTGTTGGCACCTTGGCGTAATTCAAGGAAGTAGTACTGAAATGACTTCACCTCAAAAAAAAGGTCAGGGTGCAGGGAGAAGAGAGGCAGCTGGTTTTACTTAAGAATTACCTCAAGCACATCTAAAGAAATCACCAGCAGAGTAAAAAGAAAACCCACAAATTGGGAAAAAATTTTAGCTGGCTCTCCCTTGGACAAAGGTCTTCTATCTAGAACATATAAAGAATTAAAAAACATCAACCCCCAAATTCAAAGACTCAATCCTAAAATAGGCATCTGAGATGACTACACATTTTTCAGATAAAGAAATACAAATGGGAAATAAATACATGAGAAAATGTTCAACATCATTAGTCATTCCAGAAATTCAAATTAAAACAACATTAAGACTTCATACCCAGTAAGAATGGCTAGCATTAAGAAATCAACCAATAACAAGTGCTGGCAAGGCTATGGAGAAATAAGAACTCTTCTCCACTGCTGGTGGGAATGCAGACTGGTGAAACCACTGTGGAAATCAGTTTGGAGATTCCTTAGCAAACTAGGCCTAGACGTCCCATGCAACCCAGCTATTCCTCTTCTGGGTATTTTCCCAGAAGATCTGAAAACATCCTATCACAGCGATAATATGTGCACCCATGTTTATAGCAGCACAATTTGTAATAGCTAAATCGTGGAAGCAACCTAAATGTCCACCCACTGAGGACTGGATAAAAAAATTGTGGCATTTTTATATAATGGAATATTACTCAGCTATAAAAAGATAAACTCGAGACTTTTATAGGTAAATGGTCACAACTAGAGACCATATTCGTAAGTGAAATAAATCAGACCTGCATGTGTAAGCAAGCAATGTATTGCCTCCCTAGGGTAAGAACCTGAAGGAGCGAATAAAAATTAGGAGGTATGATAGACACTGTGAAATGAAAGGAAACTGCTCAAAAGTACAGAGCGAATGGGATGAGGGAAAAGAGAAAAGAAGGAAGGGGGAAAACTACGTATATATGTAAATACAGGATAGCTAACATAGTTGTACTACTGACTTATATCACTTTATTGAAAGGAACAGTTAATGATTAGTTGATCAATCTTGCATGTCTATATTTGTTTTCCTGAGTAACCGCTTTGACGTTATCAATATTTAATACAGCAACCATCGTTAATTTTCTGTCACCTTGACTGTAATTCAGTATTGCTTGTATTATTCTTATGCTATTTTGTAAGTGGATGACTGTTAATATGTTCTCGTTCTTTTATTTTTAAAATAAAAAAGTAAAAAACAATTACCTCAAATAAGCAGTAAGAATTACTGATTTCATTAAAGCTCAATTCTAAAATTCATGTCTTTCGACTGTTTTATGAGATGAGATGGGAAATATACATAAGGTATATCTGTATACACAGTACAGCATTAGGTGGTCTTCTACATAAGCACACTGAATGAACAAGCTGAAAATTAAATTAGCCAATTTTCCTCATGACACACTTTTTATTCAGTCTTAGGTCTTCAAAGGACATTTAAAAATAAAAATGGTGAGTCTATCATTTCAAGGAAAATGACTGACAGTATTTTTTGCCAATTTTTTTTTTTTTGGAATAGAACTCAGGACCTTGCACTTGCCAGGCAGACACTGTGCAGCTGAGCTATATCCCTAGCCCATGCCAATGATAAATTTTGAGATTTCAAAAATCAGAATTTTGGAAAAATTTCACCTTCTACCATTAAATTGGTTTGGTTTGGTTTGGTTTGTTTTTTTGAGACAGGGTCTCACTGTGTAGAGCAGACTTACTTTGAACTCACTATGTAGCCCAGGCTGCCCTCAGATGGCAGCAATCTTCCTGCCTCAGTTTCCTGAATGCTGGGATTAAGGACATGCACTACCACACCCCACTCACCATTAAGTCTGACAACTTCCCAATACTGGTGACATTTTCACTTAAAAATACATATATTGCATAATGAAATGTGTCAGCATTTGGGAGAGGTAAATACTTTAGTGGAACACATCTTCCAAATGACAAAGCATAATGTTTCAAAGTCATATGTAAGAAAAAGATCCACTCAAGATACAAAACTGATGGATTTTGAAGTAACAGTGAGCAAAGTTTAATGGCAGGACATTTGACTCTTCAATAAAACTAACTTTTAAGAAATTATTACTCATGTTTTGGTGTAGTACCAAAAAGTAAACATGATTATCTGAAAAGATCTTAAATATTTCAACTGAAACAACACCACACAGCAAATTGAATACAGAGACAGAAGTAAGCCCTGGCATCTGTCTCCAAGATATTAAAGCTTTGTAAAAAGGTAAATCAATGTTACTCTGCTTACAAAATTTTTGTTTTTTGAAAAATACTTTTCATAAAGGTTATTGAGGGCTACCTACTTTCCAGGCTCCCTTCTATCCCCCTTAAGACAGAAACTTTCAATATTCTTCCCACTCTTAACCTCTGTTGTTCCTAGAATTCGTTTCTCAATTTTAGAGAATTCAGTGCTTCAGACATCTAGCAGCGATTGCCCTTTGTACCTTTTGCACCTCTGAAGATGGTGAAGCTAGATATTCATATGCAGGCCCATCACCTGAAGGAGGAACACTTGTACATGAAATCTGAGAAACAGCTCATTCAGAGGTTTGATGCAGATGTACTTAAGACTGCTAAAAAGTTGTAACATACAGCATGGATTGTGAAGCAACAGACAATTAATTTGGATCAGCTTATCATAACCAGTGCTGAAGTGTCTCCTGCTGAATGTTGCCAGCATGCCAAGATTTTGGAAGATACACAGTTTGTCGATGGACATAAACATTTGGGATTTCAGGAGACTGCTTATGGTGAACTCTTGAGTCAAGTAAGAGAAAATCCTCATCTTATCACCTCCTCTTTTGTTGCTCACAAGAAACAACAAGGAGAACACACAAAGCGTTATTCACACTTTTTATCTCACTGTATGGCAACTGTATTATGCAGGAAGATGAAAGGTACCTCCTTCAGCTTTAGTGATACCTGGTTTAATCTGAACTTAAAGTGACAACCTCAGGAGACTTTTGAGGAGAGGAAACTGAGCCTTTAGTATCTTAAACTTTTTTCTGAAGGACTATTCTCTCCCAAACTTTTCCTCACGGCTTCTTTACAGGAGCCAATAATGCAGCTGATTGTTGAAGATAAAGATCTTCTAGAATAACAGATCCAAACAAGCTGAGAGATCCTCTCCATCTCAACTGGAAAAACTCTTCAGGGAGAAAGGCTTAGATTCAGGAAAAAGGTTCTGGAGATGGTGCATTCCAATGATGCCAACCTGGCGGCTCTACTGAACAAATTCATTGGTTATCTCAAACAGAATACACAGCTTCCCACAGTCTGTGGTGGACTGTGTCACAGATGTACAAAACCTTGTCCTGTGTGGACAGACTGGACATAGAAGTGGTTGGGGAGATGTATACTGATATCCTACTGGCTTGGTTTATTTGTCCTGCAGCTGTCAATCCGAAGCAACACAGAATAATTTCTACTGCTCCTATTAATGAGGTGGCATGATTTCATCTGCTGCAGGTTGGCCTCCTATTTTAGCAGTTAGCAATGACTGGCTCTGAAGAGGGAGATATCCAAACAAAAAGCAACCTTGCAAAATTTCACAAAAGCTGTGTTCCCACCTTCCTTCATGTTGTGATTGGGGGCTGTGCAATAGAGATGTCTCCAAGGCCTACTATCAATCTTCTGTGAGGGCTGAGCAGAACTGTGGTTTATATAACTTACAATCAGCTTCTTACTCTGGTGAATTTTATGAAGAGACTGATGTGTGGAGATCAACTGAGAGAATCTAGAACGGTTCTTGACAATCAGCAAACCTACCCCAGATTAAGCCAGGAAAAAGCAGCAATTTAGAAATGACTCCCTACAATATTCCTCAGCTGTCTCCAGCAATCACCGCAGCAAGTAAGAACCAATTATCTACTGCAACTCAAGAGTAGAAGCCACACTAATATGCTAATAGACCTGCATATGGACCATGCAGGGTCATCTCAAGAAACTATCCAGCAGATACAACCAGAAGAGGTGTTGGTCATTTCCTTAGGGACAAGTCCCCATCTTACTCCAGGAATGATGTCAGAAAATGAGATCTAAACATGCAACTTGCCAGTGGAGGACAGGGAGATGCCCCTGTTGATGAAAACACTCCATGGTCCTTCATATCGCTCCAATTCAGTGTCTTCTCTGGAGTTGGAGGGACAGTCTGTATTAGAACTTGAGTGGGACCTTCTGGAAATAATGGAGTTGAAGCACTACAGTAGAGCATTAACAAGCTACCACACAAGATAATCATGAAGATAAACTAAGAAAATCTGAGATTCATGACATGATGGGCCTAACAGATGATAGGGACATATCAGAAACAGTGGGTTAGACCTGGAGCACAGATGTGTTAGGGAATGACTTTGTCCCTAACACTGATGAAGATCGCTTGCAGGTGCAGTAGCAGAGAACATGTTAGGCAGTTTGCTATGCCTTCTGTGTTCAGGGTCAGTGCTCCTTAACCCTTGCACTGGTTCTACCAAATCAGACAGCAAGCAAAGCCTGGGGTATAGAGGTATTGCCAAGTGACTCAGAGGCCCCAAACCTAAAGCAAGAGGAACTTCGGCAGAAGCTGGAGAGCTGTCCTGGACTGGCAGCACATATGATGATATGGATGTCGGTTCCTGCCCCAGCACACCAGGCGTCAGTGTTGTGTCAGGGATAGGTGCGACCTCTGAGGATATTCCCAGTAAGACTAAAGACTTGAGATCTGAATGCAGCTCTGATTTGTAGGGTAAAGAATCTGTCACTAGTCCAGATGTGGATGAAATAACTCAGGGTAAGGAAATAACAATGACTTTTAAATGCTCACATCCATGGTTGAAACTGGCACTCTTTTTTGAGACAGGGTCTCACTATGTAGTTCAGGTTGTCCTTGAACTCACTATATAGTCCAGGCTAGCCTCAAACTCACAGCAATCCTCCTGCCTCAGTCTCTTGAGTGCTGGGATTATAGATATGTGCCACCATGCCTGGTGAAACTGGTGCTCTTACACATTAGTGTTAATTGTATCAGTTGGCATAGCATTTTGGGACATAATTTGTCAATACATATTCAAGATCTTAAATGTTCACATTCCAAATTTGGTCTAGTTTTACTTTTAGAAATCTGTCATTAAGGAGCTGGGCATGGTGGTGCACACCTGTAATCTCAGCACTCAGGAGGCTGAGGCAGGAAGATCGTTGCAAGTTTGAGGGCCAGCCTGGGCTACAAAGTGAGTTTAAGACCAGCCTGGAGTGCACAGTGAGACCCTGTCTCAAAAAAACAAAAAACAACAACAAAAAAAGAAATCTGTCTTAAGGAAATAATTCCATGTATGGAGAAAATCTTACGCACGAACATGGTCTTCATAACATGTATACTGGCAGGAAAAGTGGAAACAACTTATGAAGTGAAAAATAGAATGGCTAAGTGAATTTTGATGTACCCACTTATTAAAATTTATGCAAATATTTTTTAAATGCAGTAACTTAAGAAATACCCAGGACACAGAATTACATGGAAAATTTACTTGACAGAATTTTCTATATAAGATAATAAAACATATATTGCAGTTTTTTAAAAAAGGTACTGAACATGTATTAATTTATTATTTTAAATTAATAAATATTTTAAGTTATCTTTGTTCTAATTTTAAATCTAGTATCAGAGGTTCTACGATCAGATATTTTAAGAGCTGTTCACTATTGCAGGCAGAGGGAAGAGCTACAGCAAAGTGTATGCTTTACGAGTCTGAGAAACAGCGAGCAGGCCAGTATGACCAGACAGTTGAGTGAAATGGAAAACAGAAAAAGATGAGTCAGAAAAATAACAGATGCTTTTAATTTTTTTTAAATTAAGTTTATTGGTACATTTTAGGTACACACAATGATCACATTCATTACAGGGAATCTGTACCTGTACATGATTCTTTTTGAATCTTGATTATTTTCCATTCCCCTATCCACCCTTCAACCCCTCTTCTCCTTATTTACAAAAGCTTTGTTTCCATTTTTCCTTCTTTTCTCATTCTTTTCTTTTCCCTTTCTTCCTTTCTGCCTCCCCCTTCCCAACAGAGTGAAGAGATAACTCACAATGTGGGAAAAAAAACTTTGCCAGCTGTTTCTCAGACAAAGGACTACTATCTACAATATATAAAGAACTCAAGAAAACCAGACCTCCCCAAATTTAAAGACCTAATCCAAAAATGGGCATCTGAAACAAATAGGTACTTCTCAGATGAAGAAGTAGAAACATCAAATAAATACATAAAAGTTCAATATCATTGGTTATTTGAGAAATGCAAACAAAAACAATGGTGAGATTCCGTCTTACCCCAGAATGAATGGCTGTCATCAAGAAATTATCAATAACAAATACTGGCAGGGTTGTGGGGGGAAAGGGACCCTTCTCTACTGTTGGTGGGAGTGTAGACTAGTGCAACCACTGTGAAAATCAGTGTGGAAATTTATCAAAAAACTAGGACCAGAGGTTCCATTCAACTTAGCTATTCTCTTTTTGGCATCTTCCTGAAAAAATTAAAAGCATCATACCATAGCAATATATGCATACTAAGGTTTACAGCTGCACAGATTGTAATAGCTAAATCTTGGAAACAACCCAAATGCCCATCAACTCATGAATGGATGGATAAAGATGATATTTTTAATATAGTGGAGTACTACTATGCCTTAAAGAATAAGCCCGAGGCATTTCTAGCTAAATGGATGACTTTGAGGTCATACTCTTAGGTAAAATAAATCAGACTGTATAAATACCACATTGTTTCTCTGATGTGAGAAACCAAAACTGTAAATAAGGACCAAAATGTATAATGGACATCATGAAATAGGAATAAAGTGTTCAAATGGGAAATGGAACTAAGGAAGGGAGAGGGGGAAAAGGAAGAAAGAGAAAAAAGTGACAAAAGGAAAAATGGACACAACACTTTTCTAACCAAGGAGAAGAGGGTGGAAGGGTGGATAGGGGAATGGAAAATAAAAACTCAAGCTCTACCATGTACAGGTACAAATTCCCTATAATGAATGTGATCAATATATATATACCTAAAATGTACCAATAAACTTAATTTAAAAAAAAGGTAACAGAAGGCCAGGTGATGAAATTCTTGTAGGACATTTAAAAACTTTTCTTTGATTAAAACATTAAGGAATCACTTCAGGGTTGCGTTAGAAATGATACTGTAATAACCATTCTGGCTGCTTTTTTGGAATAGAAACTACATTGGGGCAAAGAGGAGATAAGATTTTTAGGAGGTTACTGTAATACACAAGCTGACAAACAGTAGTGTAGAGAGATGATATCAAAGGAAGTGACACATGTCCTTCCTCAGTTGAAAAAGCTGAAATCTACAAAAAAAATCTGCAAAAAAAGTATAACCAACACCCATATTACTCACCTAGATCCCACTGCTAACATCTTGCCACACTTCCACTCTCTTCATATACATAAATACAGTCGTATTTTTCTTTCCCAACATAAACATTACAGGCAAGAAATTCAATACTGATATTATTATGGAAGGTATAAATCACACTCAATGTTTTTACACTAAAAATTTACTTTGATTCATAATCTAGGGATTAAGCATCTCATTTTTCTCTCTTTGAAAGCTGACTTTTAAAAAACAAATCAGGTTTACTGAAGTAGTTACATACAGTAAAACTGAACTCTCTTTAGGTACATAATTCAATGTTTTTCTTTTTACTTACATAAATTTATACTAACGAACATAGTTGCATAACCAACATGCAACAAAAATGCAGAATATTTCTATCATCCCCAAAATTTTCCCTCTGTCCCTCTGTAGTCAATTTCCTCTCTCTGGCAACCAGCAATCTGATTTTTTTATTCTCAGAGTTTTGTCTTTTCCAACTATACAAGATGAAGTATCTGTGCTTGGCTCCTTTCATTTACATGAATGCTTTTGAAAGTGCTCCCACTTATCAGTGGCTTGTGTCCTACCACATCAATGCATTTCAAGTCATTCATACACACACCAACTAATTACTTTTGTACTGTTCCCAGTTATGGTGATTATGAATAAGATGGCCCCAACTTACACAAAAGTTTCTTTACAGTTACACATTTTATATCGCTTGGTAAGTTCCAGGTGGTAGGAATGCTAAATTTAGAGTATCTGTGCAATTTCACATTCTCAATTTTACAATCAACATTGTACCCTTAATCTTTTAGGGGAAAGGGGCTTTAATTTCCTTTAAATGATGAGAATTAGTTTAGATTTCTAATTTCAATGCCAGATATACAAACATCTCATTATAGTGGCTTCCTCTGGGCAGAGGAATTCAAGTAGAAGAGAAGCAAAATTGCACCTTTCTTGTAAAGTTTTTGAATTTTGTGAATGTGCAAATATTATCTAGTCAATAAAGAAAATAATTACTATCAAAAAATAGTCACCTCAACTTAAAAAAAAAAAACTGTTATAAATTTAAAAGTTCATGGATATAGATTTCTTAATTTGTGTATTTTACTCATACCTTACTAAAGTTTGGAGGAGGGTTTTTGCCTCTACATAAATTTGAAAGGGCCCATACAGCATTTCTGGTTGTTGTAAGTCTGTTTGAATTTGTTAATAATCTGTCAAGAAACAAGAAAAAGAAAAACGGAATTGTCATTTTACATTCATTTTTCCTATTCAGCTATTTTCTATCATAACACACAATAGTCAAACTAGTAAAATAGGAAAAAGGAATCTTTAAAAATTTATGCTATTGCCAGCTGTGGTGGCACATGCCTGAAGCCTAGCACTCAGAGACCTGAGGTAGGACAGTCATATATTTGAGGCCAGGTTGGGCTATAAGGCCTTGCCTAAAAAAATCAAAAACAAACGAAGTAATTCTATTTTTCAGATTTGAAAATAAACATAGTACAGCTTTTTTAAAAATCTAAGATCTGAAAAGATTCTTAAATCACAGAACACTAAAAATAATGGGTGTCATGGGAAGTTTACATTTTCCTATGCAAAGTACTTTAAAGAATATTAAGACTATTTTTGTTTTAATCACAAAAGTATACCATATAAAATCAAGAAGCATGTAGTCCAGGGTCAAATTTAATGAAGATCACTGACACTGGAAGCTCTGTGTTTTTATTTTTATTTATTTATTTATTTTTTGAGACAGGGTCTTGCTATGTAGCCTAGGCTGGGCTCGAACTCACAGTGATCCTCCTGCCTCAGCATCCTGAGTGCAGGATTACAGGGTGTGCTTTGTTTTTAACATACTGTATACTTAAGTATTTTTTTTACAGTTTTCATTTTCAAAAGTCAAATGATTTAAAATAATCCATACTCAATTCTGACTTAATGTATCATTATTTTCCCAAGGTGTGCAATTTCAGAATTTCTTTGGAATATTAGTTTCATGTTTCTAGGCTTAACAAAACTGAAGTTTTTAAGTTCTACTCTATCTTCCTGAAATCTCAATACAGTTGCTAATATAAATTTTAATATAAAATGTTTAGTCATCCAATAGTATTGCTTTTATATGCACACAGTTGTAAGATTATTTTGTTTTTATTAATAAAAACTATACCACCTTTAACAAAACTCTAAACAAATTAGGAACGATGATGCAGAACAAAAATTATCCATGGTAAAACAAGGTACCAACACAAAATCAGTTTATACTACATCAACAAATGTTTTAATGGTCTCAAACATCTATATTCAACAACTATACATTCAGAGCAGGAAAAAAAATAAAACAAAAAATTATGACACAAATAACCATATCTAGAATTCTACTCAATCTTTAATTAAGTAGCGACAAATTTCCACTTTAAAAAATCTGTAGTTTGAAGGGCAGAGGCAACAGATAAAAAAGAAACTTTATAGTTTTATTGCCCCACAGGTTTTCCAAATTTGTTGTAGTTTGATTAAAATGTTCAAGGTATCTCTTGGATCTGCAAAGAAACAGCGTCTCAAGTAAGTTTTCCTCTCAGCCTAAGATGCTAACCTACTTACAGGTTTCTATAAAAAAACAGCTAAGTTTTACCTGTTTTAGTTACTGATATTTAAATAGGCAATCCTCTAAAGTAGTGTCTTTGAAACTTTTAGAGAGTTGTGGCCCTCACCAATGTCCTTTCACTTCAAGAAAAAAGCACACACATGTTGGGGACCAGGGCATATGAAATATTTTACTATGCTGAGCACTGGACTATGTGACTGAGATCCCAGGGTGTCAAGGCCTGTGTGACCTTGCCTTGGGAAACAGAGAAGTATGTGGAAGGCTGCTATGCTTCTTGGCCATGCAGAGAAAGCCAGTACCCACAGTGCTCCCAAGCAAGATAACATCTGCTGAGGAAAACATAAAAAATGCAGGCATCTAAGGAAGAACCTGTTTCCCATTAACTCTTCCCTGTCTATCATGGTCTCTGTTTCCAGGAAAAGTACCTGGCTGGCCCCTTCTTCTGTACTCCTCGCTAATAGAAGTGGGCACTGTGCAAGGAGGATGCAGTTTAAGGAGTCCACTAACCTTCTAAGGATTTCAACAAACCTGCTAGAAATATAGAGGGCCTAAGCTAGAAAAAAACTCTACTTTGGAGTGACATTAGCAAAAATGGTGAACAGGGGAACTGTGGTGGGCCTTTGCCTCCCTCAAAATACTGATGAAATTGCAAACACTACCACAATCCACCGGTGTTATTGACAATTGAGACAGTAAAAAGTTTATAGCAACTAGAAGAATTTTTACCCTGTGTATGGCCTGGGTAAAAATGAATTCCAAAAAGCTCATGCATTCAGAGGTGGGGCTTTGGGAAGGTGATTAGATTGTGGGAACAAAGAAAAAGACAAAAATGTATGTATGTATGTATAGAGGAATATATATGAATATACATATGTGCAGGAGGGCTAACATGGTTCTACTATTGTATTATATCACTTAATGCTAAGCAATAATCGAAGACAGGATATTAGATTAATAGTGTATATCTGTATGTGTTAGCCTGAACACACACTTCGAAGATAACAATATGTA
>PVLD010027379.1:0-13273 GCA_004027595.1 Dinomys branickii | reverse complement strand
CATGGCCATTTTAACAATATTAATTCTGCCAATGATGCACATGGAGGCCTTTCATCTTCTAGTGATTTCTTCAATTTCTTTCTTTAGGGTTCTGAAAATTTCACTGTAGAGATCTTTCATCCCCTTGGTTAGACTGATACCTAAGATTTTTTGTTTTTGTTTGAATATACTTGAATGAAATTATTTTCCTGAATTCCATTCATAGCTAATCCATTACTGGTATATAAAAAAGTTATTCATTTTTAATGTTGATTTTAACATTACTCTGCTACCACTGGTACTTTGCTAAACTTGTTTATCAGCTTAAAAAGTCTTCTGGTAGGGTATTATAAGAATAGGAACATATCTTATTTGTTTGTTTGTTATACTGGATCTCTCTATGTAGTTCAGGCTGGCCTTGAACTCATGATGTAGCCCGGGTTGACCTTGAATTCACAGTGATCCTCCTGCCTCAGCCTCCTGAGTGCTGGGATTACAGGCATGAACCACCATGCCTTGCTAACTAGGAATAATTTGACCTCTTCCTTTCCTGTTTGGATCCCTTTTATTTCTTTCTCTTGCTAATTGAATTTCTCTAACTAGAACTTCAAATATTGGGGCTGGTGATATGGCTTGGAGGTAGAGTGTTTACATAGCGTGTGTGAGGCATTAGGTTCAATCCCCAGTACACAAAAAAGACAAGAACAGGAGAAAGAATATGAGTAACATAGTTTTAGAGGGGCCAGGGATCTAGCTCAGCAGCATGGCACCTACCTGGCAAGGGCAAGGTCCTGAGTTTGATTCCCAGTTCCCCAAAAAAGATCGTTTTAGAGGGAATGCTTTCAATTTTCCCCATTCAGAATGCTGTTGGCTATGGCTTTGTCATATATAGCCTTTACTACCAGGTCTGACTCTTCAGTACCTTGTTTCTCAGGTCTTCAATCATGAAGGGCTGTTGAAGGGTTTTGTCAAAGGCTTTTTCTGTGTGAAGTGAGATGATCATGTGATTTTTACTCTTGAGTCTGTTTATATAGTATACCATGTTCATTGATTTGCATATGTTGAACCATCCTTGCATCTCTGGAATGAAATAAATTTGACCATGGTGTATGATCTTTTTAATGTGTTGCCAGATTTAGCTTATGAGGATTAAGGATTTTAGCATCTATGTTCACCAAGGATATTGGCCTGTAGTTTTCTTTTTTGTTGTTATGTCCTTGTCTGGTTCTGCTCTCAGGGTGATGTTAGCCTCATAGAATGAGTTTGGGAGTGTCTCTTCTCTATTTTGTAAGATAGCTTGTAGAGTACTAGTGTTAGTTTTTCATTAAAGGTCTGATAAAATTCAGCAATGAACCCATCTGGCCCAGGCTTTTTAGTGTTAGGAAACATTTTATTACTACTTCAGTGTCATTGTTTATTATTTATCTGTTTAGGTTTTGTTGTTGTGCTTGTTTGCTCCTTTGTTTTTTTTTTTGTTTGTTTGTTTTTTGAGACAGTGTCTCACTATGTAGTCCAGGCTGGTCTCAAACTCACTGTGATCTTCCTGCCTCAGCCTCCCATGTGCTGGAATTATAAGCATGTGCCACTCTGTAGGGTTTTTTTTTTATATCCTCTTGGTTCAGTTTTGTTAGGTCATATTGTATAGAAATCTATCCATTGCTTCTGGATTCCCTAATTTATTAGAATATACGTTTTCAAAATAGTCCCTAGTAATCCTCTAGATTTCAGTGATGTCCTTTTTTTTTAATCTCTAATTGGATTGACTTGGGTCTTCTCTTTATTTTGGTTACTTTGGCTAAGAGCATATCCATCTGATCTTTCCAAAGAAACATCTCTTTGCTTCATAATCCGATGTACGGTTCTTTTAGTCTCTTATCTCATTAATTTCAGATCCAATCTTTATTATTTATTTCCTTACATTGGGTTTGCTTTTGGTTATTGTTTTTCTTTTCTTTAGAATGTGAGATGTGTCATTAGGTTATTTATTTGGGATTTGTCTAATTTTTTGGTATAGGAATTCCTAACTATAAATTTCCCTACTAGAACTGCATTTGCTATATCCCAGAGATTCCATTACATTATGTTATCATTTTCATTTTATGCTAGCAAGTTTAAAATTCCCTCCCTAAATTTTTCAATAACCCACTCTTCATTCAAAAGTGAATTATTCAATTACCATGGGTTTGTATAGTTTTTTTGTGGTTGATTTCTAGTTTCATTCAATTATGATCTAGCAAGATGCAAGACATTATTGTTTTTTCTTTATTTGTTAAGATTTGCTTTATGGGATTGGGGATGCAGCTCTGTAGGAGAGCAACTGCCTTGTATGCACAAAGCTCTGGGTTCAATCCCAGCCCCACCAAAAGCAAAACAAAACAAAGGTTTGCTTTATGGTCTAATGGATGCTCTCCTTTGGAGAATGCCCCATGAGCTGCTGACAAGAACACATATTTTGTAGTTGTTGGATAACATGTTCTTTAAACACTTGTTAAATTCATTTGAGCTCTGGTGTACTTTGCCTCTGACATTTCTTCTTTTTCCTATTTGGATGACCTATCTTCTGGTGAGACCAGAACACCTAAGTCACCCACTACTGTTGTATTGGGACCTTTGTGTCCCTTTATATCAAATAGTGTTTGTTTTATGAAATTAGGCACCTACCTCTTTAGTGCATACATATTTGCAAGTGTTATGTCTTCTTGGTTAATTGCTCTCTTTACCAATAGGTAGTAGCCTTCTTTGTCTTATCTGGCTAATTCTCTCTGAAGGTCTGTTTTGTCAGATACCAGTACAGCTGCTCCTGCTGGCTTTTAGGTTCTTTCTGCATGGAGTAGTGTTTGCTATCATTTCATTTTCATCTTGTGTATGTGTTTGCTAGTGAGGTGTGTTTCTTATGGGTGGCATAGAGTTGGGTCTTCTTTTTATTTTAATCTAGTCTGTCAGTCTGTGTCTTTTTTTTTTTTTTTTTTTTTTTTTGCAGTACTAGGGATCGAACTCAGGACCTTGTGCTTGCCAGGCAAGCACTTACTCCACTGAGCTATATCCCCAGCCCTGTGTCTTTTAATTAAAAATTAAGATCATTTATATTCAGAGTTCAGAGTTATAGAAAGGTATTTACTAATTGCTTCCATTTTGTTGTTTTTAAAATTGTTTTTGTTAAAAAAAAAATTGTTTTTGTTTTTTGAGATGAGGTCTCACTGTGCAGTTCAGGCTGGCCTTGAACTCACTTTGTAGCCCAGGCTGGCCTCAAACTCCCAGCGATCCTCCTCCCTCAGTCTCCTGAGTCCTAGGATTATAGATGTGCATCACCACATGGACATGTTTTTTTGTTTTTTGAGGCTCATCTTGGTTACTGTAGCCCAGGTTGGCCTTGAACTCACAGTGATCCTCTTGCCTCAGCCTGCCAAGTGCTGGGATTATAGGAATATGCCACCATGCCCAACTGGCTTATACTAATCTTGAAAGGTCTTTACTTTTCCTTCAACTTTGAGGGATACGTTGGCTAGATACAGTAATCTGGGTTGGCATTTTTTTTTTTCTTTTCAGAGTTTGAAATACATTGTTCTATGCCCTTTGGACCTTAAGAGTTTCTGCAGGAAAGTCTACAGTTATTCTGATGGTTTTGCTTTAGTAAGTGATTTGAGATTTCTCCCCTGCAGTTTTATGTTTGTATATTTGGTTTGATTTGATTTTCTTTTTAAACAGAGTTTCTTTGTGTGGTCCAGGCTGATCTTGAAGTCATTATGTAGCCCAGGCTGGCCTTAGACTTGTAGTGATCCCCCTGCCTCAGCCTCCTGAGTGCTGTGACTGCAGATTGTACCAGTATGCATGGCAAATGAAAATGTGTTTTAAAATGAAACATTCATGAGACATGGTGGCACATGCTGGTAATCCCAGCACTCAGGAGGCTGAGGCTGGAGTATTGCTGTGAGTTCGAGAACAGCCTGGATTACATAGCAAGACCCTGTCTCAAAAAAAAAAAGTAAAAATTAAACAAAACATTGCACAGAGGTGACTTGAGAAGCAAAGAAATTAAAGAGTAGAATATATTTACTCAACCTTACCATTTGGGACTAAATTTGAAGTCTGTCTCATTCCAAAGTATGTGGGTTCTTAAATATCTTGCTATACTGCCTCCTGAGAATTACTTCCTTGCATTAGATTCCCAATAGAATCGGAGAGACAAAGCATAGGAATAACCTACTAGAACAGCTGAGTCCACGCAGCCATCTGGACCTTTTAGGGACTTGCCCCTTTCCGGATAAAGTGATCACAACTGTTCTTTCAGGGATAGTAGTTTAGGGTTCAAAAAAGTACTCAATGAGCAATGGAAAAGCAATCCAATCAAATTCTCTCTTTATGGGTATATAAACACCAGAGAAACAAGGGCAAGGGAGATCACTCAAGCTCAAGTTGTCAAGCTTTTAGCAGTAGTGTGATGTTTTTTATGGAGACTCTTTCTTTTCAAAGAGTGAACACAGATACCTCTTAAAAACAAGCCCACCTCACTAGAAACCCACAGGACCTTAAGGCCCAGTCATTGATACTGTTGGGAAAATACAATCTTCTGAATCATTCTCCAAGGATAAGGAAGTTTTTAAAGAAAAACCTAATCATCCTGTAACATTGAGTCATTCTACCAATAAAGACTTTAAATAAGCTATGCTTTGTTGGGGGTGGAGAGTAGTTATACCTGACCCAACAAGGCCTCTACGCTTTCTAAATTTTCATCTTTCCTTAAACTTTAAACAGCTTTTCGTCTGTGCACGTTCAGCTAATGAATTTGTCATTTATTTATTTATTTTTGAGACAGGGTCTCGCTATGCAGTTCAGATTGGCCTTGAGCTCACTTTGTAGCCCAGGGGTGGTCTCAAACTCACAACGGTCCTCCTGCCTCAGCCTCCCAAGTGCTGGGATTACAGGCATGTGCCACCACACCTGGTGAATTTGTCATTTATATCACTAGGAAAATGCAAGCAATCAGACAGGAACATGCTCACCTTTCTAACCGCCAAATTGGCCAAGCTATCTCTTCAGCACTCATGTTGTCTTCTGTCCTGTGCTAAGGGGAGAAGGGTTCCTGCCCCTACTCAGCACCAGTCATCCGTCGGGGCTCTACACTCACTCCCCAGCCTAGTCACAGACTTTGCTCCTGAAAATGTCCTGGATCTCTCCTGCATCACCGATTCTGGGCTGTGAAAACATATAAGGGTGCTCTATACCCTCAACCCATGACTAATATGTGTTTAAATCCTCTTTCAGAAATGTTCTGTGGATGAACAAATGGGTAGCAGAGAAAAATTAGGGATATCAGGAATAGAGTAAGTGGATGACCACTCTTTTAATACTGTCTTTCATTCCTTCCTTTATTATAATATACAACACTCCCTCCCATTTTGGAGGTACTTTGTATTGAACCCAGGGGCTACTGCAGGTCAAGCAAGTACTCTACCACTGAGCTAGATTCCCAGCCCTGTTTATTTTTTATTTTGAGACAGAGTCTTGCTAAGTTGCCCAGGCTGGCCTTGAGCTTGTCCTCCTGCCTCAGCCTCTTGAGTAGCTAGGATTATAAGCATGGGCCGCTGCGCCTAATTATTAATACATACTAATTGTACAAATTAATAGGTTTTGCTATGGCATTTCCATACGTGCATCTATCGTGTCTGCCTATCCTTCCACTGCCCTTTTCCTCTGCTTTTCCTTGCTGCCCTCTCCCAGCATGCTTTTTCCTCAGGAAAACCAGCCACTTATGTACTACTTTGCCAAAAAATGGTTAAATGTAATTATATAATTATAAAGAAATAATCAGAGCCGGGCACAGTGGCTCACGTCTGTAATCCCAGCATTCAGGAGGCTGAGGCAGGAGGATCGTTGCAAGTTCGAGACCAGCCTGGGCTACAAAGTGAGCTCAAGGTCAGCCTGAGCTGCATAGAGAGACCCTGTCTCAAAAGACAAAAAACAAACCACAAGAAATAATCAGATTAGTCCAATGAAAAGTGGCAGAGTAGTTCTGCGATAAAGGACACTATAGAGACCTGAGGACTAAATGCAAACTTGAATTTTTTATTTGTTTTGGTTTTGGTTTTTAAGACAGGGTCTCACTGTGTAGTTCAGACTGGTGTTAAATTCATCATGTGGCCCATGATTCTCTCAAACTCTTGCTATCCTCCTGCCTCAGCCTCCAGAGTGCTGGGATTACATGTCTGTGCCACCACACTTGGCCCACAGATTTGAATTTAAAAAAAAAAAACTATAGGCCGGGGATATAGCTCAGTGGCACATCGCCTGCCTGGCAAGTACAAGGTTCTGAGTTTGATTCCTGGTAGAAAAAACAAAAAAGCTATGATCTTCATTATGAGAATGTTTGGGAACATTTGACCATGGGTCATGTGTTAGGTAATAAAATTGTGTTGATGTTATGTTTCTTAAGGATGAGTAATTGTACCAGGGTGATGTAGGTGTACTGATTGGGTTGCATGTAGCTTTGCAAAGGATGTGTTCATGTCCTAACCTCTAGAACCTGTGAATGCTACTGGAAAGAGATCTCAGTAGATACAATTAAGCCCTTTTTCTTTTTCAGTACTGGGGATTGAAGTCAGGACCTCGTGCTTTCCAGGCAGGTGCTTATTCTACTGAGCTATGTCCCCAGCCCCTAAGTTCTTGAGATGAAGACATCTAGAGTTGTCTAGATGACCCTAACCCCAATGACAAGCACCCTAATAAGAGCCTCAGAGATGGCCAAAAAAATAATCAATGTGATTATAAAAGCAGAGACCAGAGTGATGTAGCCACAAGTGAAAGAATGCAAATAACCTCAAAACCTAGCAGAGGCAAAGAACTGGTTCTTCCCGAGAGCCTCCAGAGGGAGGCTGACACCTTGATTTTAGACTTTCTTTTTGAGATAGGCTCTCATTATGTAGTTCAGGCTGCCCTTGAACTCAGTATGTAGCCCAGGCTGACCGTGAACTCAAGGCAGTTCTCCTGCCTCCACCTGCTGGAGGGCTGGAATGGCAGGTGAGCGCTGCCACACCTGACTTGATTTTGGACTTCTGACCTCCAGAACTAAGCTTCGGAGAAAACTGACTCTAACCCTATATCCAGGGGGTAGACCCAATATGGTTTACACTCAACACATCCATCTCCATGGACATTGGTTAGGTCAGTGATGAGCATGTGACCTTATTCAGGCCAATGAGGTATGACAGCACTTACTAAAGCTTCTGAGAAAAATGCTCCCTTGTTATTCTGAAGTAGCTTCCTACAGAAATGTTCTTTCCTACTAGATCCAAAGACAGGTCTCCTCAAAGTGTCTGTAGTCATATTGAAGGAATGGACTTTAAAATGTCAAATATTTTAGGAGAAATTAAAAGAAATCAGGTTTTTGTTAACACCATTTGAGGACAATACTTAGTCTGAATTTCTAATTGGTGAGTAAATTCCCTTAATTGTTTTAAAACAATTGTTTGTTTTTATTATTATTATTATTTTTTGTTATTTTTGAGACAGGGTCTCGCTATGCAGTTCAGACCGGCCTTGAGCTCACTTTGTAGCCCAGCTGGTCTCAAACTCGCAACGATCCTCCTGCTTCAGCCTCCCGAGTGCTGGGATTACAGGCATGCGCCACCACACCTTAAAACAGTTTGAAATGAGTTTTCTGTTGCTTGGAGTTGAACTATTACATTGCAACATTAACAAAACCTTTTTATAGTATTCATAATGCAACTCTGAGCTACATGAATTCGGGGGTAGACATATTGGATTCTTCCTGAGGGATTTATGAAAGACTTCATGCGGAAAGTGACATTTGAATTATAATCTTCCATTTAGAAAGAACTGACTAAGTACAATGGGCAAAACAAAATTAAGCAGCTTTTTTTTTTTACTGCAGACCTTCTGAGAGCCTTTAGTATACTAATGTGAATTATTAGGCTATCCAAGAATATAAAATAATGTTTATTAAATTTACTTTACTTTGACTACCTAGAAATATCTTAAAGAATCCAGTTGGCATAAAAACACTGTACATATATTGTTTGTTTGTTTTCGGCCCTTTTGAGACAGGGTCTTGCAATGCAGTTCAGGCTGGCCTTGAGCTCAGTTTTGTACCCCAGGCTAGGGCTGGGGGTATAGCTCAGTGGCATAAGCGCTTGCCTGTACCCCAGGCTGGTCTTGAACTCCCAACGATCCTCCTGCCTCAGCAGCCCTAGTACATACATTGTTTTATTTTGGTTCTTTTTTTGGCAGTACTGGGCATCGAAACTGGGACCTTGTGCTTGCCAGCAGTCGCTTATTCCACTGAGCTATAGCCCCAGCCCTACATATGTTGTTGATGCATGATTTTAAAAAAACAACAGGGCTGGGAATGTAGCTCAGTGGCGCAGCGCCTGCCTGGCAAGCCCGAGGACTTGAGTTTGATTCCTGGTACCAAAAAATAAAATAGTAAAAAAAAGACCAAAAAAAAAAAACCCTTGAAAAGAACAATATCATCCTGGCCAAATTATTAGGAAGGGTTTTTTTTTCTCTTTTGCTTTGGTTTTGTCTTTTTTTGAGACAGGGTTTTGCTATGCAGTTCAGGCTGGCCTTGAACTCACTTTGTACCCAGGCCACCCTTCAACTCAAAGCAATCCTTCGATTACAGGGATGACAGGTGTGCACCACCATGCCCGGCAGGAAGTTTGTATGGTGAGGACATTTCAACCTTTTGCTTTTGAGGTGGGATCTCACTATGTCACTGTGTGGCCGAGGCTGGCCTAGAACTCTTGGACTTAAGCTTCCAAGTATCCGGGAACGCAGACACATGGCAGCATGCCTGCCAAAGCAACTTTATAGATTGAATAAGTATAAAATCTAGGTAGTTTCTGTTGTTGTTATTTTCTTTGTTGTTATTGTTCAAAATATTTACTTAAAAAATGCAAGCCGGGCATGGTGGCCCACACCTATAATCTTAGCACCTGGGAGGCTGAGGCAGGAGCACTGCCTTGAGTTTGCGGCCAGCCTGGGCTACAGAGTGAGTTTGAGAGCATCCTGAACTGCGTAGCGAGATCTTGTCCCAAAAATAGCCAAAAATAAAAAACAAATGAAATATAGTTAAGAGCCAGGCGCAGTAGTGCACCCTTGTTACCCCAGCTGTCATCTCAGCACTCTGGAACACTGATGCAGGAGAATCACCCCAAGTTCAAGGCCAAGATGGGTTACATAGTGAGTTCAAGGCCAGCCTGGAATATACAGCAAGACTCTATCTCAAGAAAAGAAATACAGTTAGTGTCCATATCTAATTGTATATGCTAGGTAGTTTCTTCACCAAGTTAAATTTATCAGCTAAGCTCTTCACTCAAGCAGTATGAAAGGGTAGTCGTAGCCATCTGCGGTGGTGCACACCTGTAATCCCAGCACTCGGGAAACTGAGGCAGGAAGATTGCTATGAGTTTGAGGCTAGCGTGAGCTACAAAGTGAGTTAAAGACCAGCCTGAACTGCATAGAGAGACCCTGTCTCAAAAAGACAAAAAAAAAAAAAAAAAAAAGATACTCATTAATAATCAGTACTTTTTCAAAGTTTTTAGTAAGGCTCTTTTTCTGGACTCCTAGAGCAAATTCAAGAAATTGGAGCTGGGGATATAGCTCAGTGGAATAAGCACCTGCCTGGCAAGAGCAAGGTACTAAGTTCAATCCCCAGTACTGCCAAAAAAAAAAAAAGAAAATAATAACTACTAATAAGATATGCTAAAGTGAAATTTTAAAAAACGCAATGCCCACTGTATTTATAGAGAACATCTGCAAAAGAGAGACGTGAATTATGAGCGCCGGATTCCTTCACACTTGATAAGGCCCCCAGTAATGTATTTGTTACAGCTCGGTATCACTGTACGTTATGAATGTGCCCCAAGTAAACACTAGATCTTTGCAGCTGTTGCTACCTCACAGGAAGAAGTGGTACCTGGAGAGACCCCCCAAGTTTGTAGGCAGTAGAGAATTAACCATCGTCATCTTACGGCAGCATCATTACATCTGTAAAAGCCATTGACAGCAATTGGTGGGAGTTCCATTTACCTTGGTGCTGTTTTGCTCTTCTGTCCCATGTTAGGTCTGTGAATAAAAGGGTGATAAAAGCTTGTAAAGGAAAAGAGACCGGAGATATTTGCATACACACCCATCTTTTACTCTCCAGAGACAATTATATGATTTTATCATCAACTGCTTTTTAATAAAGCCTTAGTTTACATATAATAATATAGTGAGAGTAAAAGGACTAGTTTAAAAATAAAAGCCGAGTGCATGCCTGTAATTCCAGCATCTGGAAGACTGAGACAGGAGGATTTCAAGGGAAACCCAGTCTGGGCAACTTAATGAATTTAGAGACCCTGTCTCAATAAATGAAGAGAGGCTGAAGGCAAGAGGGCTGCTGCCAGTTCAAGGCCAGCCTGAACTACAAAGTAAGTCCCTGTATCAAAAACAGCTGGGCGTAGTGGCATATGCCTATAATTCCAGCACTCAGGAGGCTGAGACAGGCAGATTACTGGGAGTTCTAGGCCAGCCTGAGCTGAGCGGTTGCTCAAACAAAACAAACAAAACAGAAAAAAAGAGAAAAGAGGCAAGGGATGTGGTTCAGTGTGAAACCCACAGGTTCCATCCTCAGTACTATACACACACACACACACACACACACACACACACACACACATAAAAACATTAATCTTTCTTTTTAACAGCAAACTAAAAAAGGCTAAAAAAAATTACAGTAAAGCTATCATTCACTTCTTAGTCCAACATTCATTGTGTGTGGGTTCTTTTCTTCCTTTTTCAGTGTTAGGGATCAAATCCAGGGCCTCACAAGCCCTTTACCACTGAGCTACAACCTAACCCTACTGTAAATCCTTATTCAAACTCCAGGATGACACATCCCAACACAACACACCTAACAGGACAGGGCCACTGGAAAGATACAATTCTGACAAAATTAAGTGTTTACAGGGAATTTCTTATCAACAACTAAGTCTTCAGCCAGGTGTGGTGGCACATGCCTGTAATCCCAGCACTGGGAGGCTGAGGCAGGAGGATTACTACAAGTTTGAGCCCAGCTTGGGCTACATAGTGAGTTCAGGGGCAGCCTGAACTATAAAGCGAGATCCAGTCTCAAAAACAAACAAACAAACAAACAAACAAACAACCCAGAAAAACCAAAAAGAGAGCTGTTCTCATATGTAGAGGAAACCTAAGAGCCCTCAAAGCACCAAACATCCACCCCCACATTTTGCTACTTAGTAGATGAATCACTAGCCAAACTATTTTGAAAATACATTAACTATAAGAAATCAATTGCCAAGGCTGGGCATGGTGGCGCACGCCTGAAATCCCAGCATTCAGAGATTACGGCCTAAAACTTTTCACCCTATTCATACTAATTTCTCTTATCCTCATATTTTACTCTATTCCCTGGCCATGATTCACAAAGATTTGTCCACATAAACAATTCAGTATTTTAGGAACAAAGATATGGCACATTATCAGTAGAGTCAAAGTTAATTCAAGTCTCTACTCTCTACGGCTTAATGAAATATCACTCAGGCCAGTTGTGGTGGCACACACCTGTCACTGCAGCTACTAGGGAGGCTGAGGCAAAAGGATTGCAAATGTGAGCCCACAGGCCAGGTGTGGTGGCACACGCCTGTAATCCCAGCACTCAGGAGGCTGAGGCAGGAGGATTGTTGTGGCTTCAAGACCAGCCTGGGCTACAAAGTGAGCTCAAGGCCAGCCTGAACCACATAGCGAGACCCTGTCTCAAAAAGACAAAAAATAAAAATAAAAAATAAAAAAGAGAAGGAGAGAGGCAGACACAAGTCCACATATCTGGGCTGCACAAAATGTAAGGTGCAAGGATAAAGGTGCTGAGGTAGAACAACCAGTTTCGGGAGTCACAATACGGCACTGATACCACAGCTCGGAGATAGCTTGGCACTGCTCTGCAGGTCGTTCTGTCTAAGCCTGTTTCCTCATCTGATGTATGAGGAGACTGAACAAACCGCCTCTGATCTTCTCATTCTAACTTTCTAGGAATCCCTGGAAGGCTCCCAACTGGTAGAAGCTAAGACAAGCCAGGACGGAAACTGGGAGGAACCTGAAGCCCACCAAGAACCTCACAGAGGTTGCTGGGTAGAGGGACAGCCAGGACAGGAAAAGAAAAGTGAGAAGTTGAAAAGTCAAGAGCAGTTGCCCTGTGAACTATCCCTATGTGCTTGCATCAGTGCAGTGAGCGGCAGGGGCTACCTCGTACTGTTGCTGCTGTGAGGGTGAATCCCGTGAAACGTTTACATTTCAACGTAATATTTTACATTAGCTCATTCAGAGAAAAATAGTCATAGTAACAACAGCAATTAGCTGGTCTACGGAGACAGTGACAGAGCTGACTGTGTGTGTGTGTGTGTGTGTGTGTGTGTGTGTGTGTTTTACTGGAGATCCGACCCAGGGCCTTTGTGCTGAGCTACAGCCCCATCTCTTTTCTTATTTGTTTATTTTGAGACAACATCTCACGAAGTTGAGCAGGCTAAACTTGAACTTGTGATCCTCCTGCTTCAGCCTTCCAGAGTGCTGGGATTACAGACATGCACCACCACACCCAGCAATTTTCTATTTTTTTCTTTCTTTCCTTTTTTTTTAGGGGCGGACAGGGTCTCACTATGCAGTTCAGGCCGGCCTTGAGCTCCCTTTGTAGTCCAGGCCCAGCAAATTTCTTAATTTTCTGACAAAGCTGTTGTTAGACTGGGGCTGGGGATACAGCTCAGTGGAATAAGCGCCTGCCTAGCAAGCGCAGAGTCCTGAGTTCGATCCCCAGTACCACCAAAAAAAAAAAAAAGTGTCTTTCAAGCTGTTGTTAGACAGCTCACTAGGAAAATTATTACTATTACATGGACCTTACCATACATTATTATGGTGAGATTAATCACCCTATTTCAAGAATACAGTTGTGAGGGCTGGATAGAGAGCTCAGTGGTAGAGTACTTATCTATATGCATGAAGCCCTGGTTTCAATCTCTGGCACCAGGGAAAAAAAGAACGTTGACCCTACTAAAAAAAAAAAAAAAAGAAGAAATATCCCAACTGTACAGTTCAAAAAACTTCAAACTGATCCTTGCCTAATCATGCAGGAACTGAAAGAAGTACTTAGGTGCATCATCCTGGCTTTCTGGGAGGAGGAACTAGCTCTAAGGAAATAAGACCCGGAAAAGAGAAGTAAAAGGGGTGGCTCAACCTCTGGCATTTAAACAGAAGCACCCGAGGACTGGGTTGGTCTTGTTTTTGG
>PVLD010027378.1:0-20863 GCA_004027595.1 Dinomys branickii | reverse complement strand
AAAACCCACTCAGCTACCTAATATTTGACAAAGGGGTCAACCAAACCCACTGGAAAAAAGAAGGCCTGTTTAATAAATGGTGCTGGAAAAACTGGCTTGCCTCTTGCCGAAAACTGAAAATAGACCCCAGTCTATCACCATGCACCAAACTCAGGTCAAAATGGATCATAGACCTAAACATTAAAACAGAAACTCTAAATATATTGGAAGAGAAAGTAGGCAAAAATCTTGAAGACATATGAGCAGGCAGAGAGTTCATTGAACATAAATGAAGCTGCAAGGGAAAAACTTCAAAGAATCAATAATTGGGACCTCAACCTACTGAAAAGTTTTTGTACATCTAAAGAAATCACCAGCAAAGTAAAAAGAAAACCCACAAATGGGGAAAAAATCCTAGCTGGCTGTCCCTCAGACAAAGGTCTTCTATCTAGAACATACAAAGAATTAAAAAACATGTACCTGTCCAAATTCAAAGACTCAATCCAGAAATGGGCATCTGAGATGAATACACAATTCTCAGACAAAGAAATACAAATGGCAAATAAATATATGAGAAAATGTTCCACATCCTTACTCATTCGAGAAATGCAAATAAAAACAACATCGAGATTTCATCTCACCCCAGTAAGACTGGCCAGTATGAAAAAGTCATCCAATAACAGATGCTGGCGGGGCTGTGGAGAAATAGGGACTCTATTACACTGCTGTTGGGAATGCAGACTGGTGCAACCACTGTGGAGAGCCGTTTGGAGAGTTCTCAGCAAACGAGGTCTAGAGGTTCCTTTCAAACCAGCTATTCCTCTTCTGGGTATTTTCCCAGAAGATCTGAAAACATCATACCACTCTGATATATGTGCACCCATGTTTATAGCAGCACAATTTGTAATAGCTAAAATGTGGAAGCAACCCAAGTGTCCATCCACAGAAGACTGGATTAAAAAATTGTGGCATTTTTATATAATGGAATATTATTCAGCTTTAAAGAAAGATAGTTTTGGGGACTTTGTAGGCAAGTGGTCAAAACTGGAGTCCATACTCATAAGTGAAATAAATCAGCAATACATGTGCAGGCAACGTATTGTATCACTGGTGTAAGAACCCGAGGGTGGGAATACAAACTAAGAGACATGAAGGAAATCTGTTCTAAAACAAAGAACAGATGGGACGAGGGAAAGGAGAAAAGAAAGAGACAAAAATGTATGTATGTATATATGAATATACATATGTGCAGGAAGGCTAACATGGTTCTACTATTGTATTATATCACTTAATGCTAAGGAATAATTGATGACAGGTTATTTGATCAATCTTGTATGTCTGTATGTGTTATCCTGAACACACACTTCGAAAATATCAATATGCAAAGCAGCAACTATTGGTGGTTTTGTTGTTGTTGTTGTTGTTACTGTTGTTGTTTGCCTGTTTTGTTTTGTGTCTTTGGATTTTTGGTATTTTTGTTTTTTCTGTTGTTGAGAGGATTAATTGTCTGACTTATTTTGCATGTCTGTATATGGGTTCATATATTTACACTTCGAAGATATCAATGGAGAAATAACCACTGTTGAGACCATGTCACCTTGTCTATAGATTAGTTGTGATTGTACTATTTTTTATGCTAATTGGTGTCTGTTTGTTAATATGTTTTTGTACTTTTATTTAAAATAAAAGATTCAATGGAGAAAAGAGAAAGGAAAGAAAAGGAAATAATGTATGTATGTATATACAGGATAGCTAACAAAACTGTACTGCTGACTTCCATTGCTTTACTGAAAGGAACAGTTAATGAATAATTATTTGATCAGTCTTGCATGTCTGTGTTTGTTCTCCTGAGAAACCACTTTGAAGATATCAATATGTAATATAACCATTGATAATTTCCTACTACTTTGTCTGTAACTCTGTATTGCTTGTATTATTCTTATGCTATTTTGCAAATGGATGTCTGTCTGTTAGTATGTTTTCCTTCTTTTATTTTCAAACTAAATTTTTAAAAAATAACTAAAATGCTTCTTGATGATTTTTCTGCCAGAATTCAATAAAATATCTGAATCTTATCGCATAATAAATACTCAGTAAACATTAGATGTTATTATAATTAGCTTAATCATTGGCAAACTGTTGTGTTTGTACACTCAGTTCTCTGTTTAAGACTACAGACCTTTGCTTCTGTCACCATAATCTGATGATAACTCTCCTACCTTAGTTAAGCTCAACTTTATTCATTCTTTAGAGGATTAGTGATTTTTTGTAAAGCACTATGAAATTATTGAACTGCATTTCAGAAATAAAATGTACTACTATGAAAAAATATACAATGGAAAGCATGTTTAGCAGACATGACCAACATGAAGACAATATCAAAAATAAAATATAAGATAGAGGTAGAGATCATAAACTCAATGATACCCTAAAAATTACAAGATACATGCAAGCTGGATCAAATATACATTAGATGAATAAAAAAGACCCCTCAGAATTATAGAAATAAAGGAAAAATTAAGATATTACTTAAAAGATACAAAAATTTAGTCCTAAATTTCACAATGGCACACCTGTAATCCCAGCACTTGGGAGGCTGGAGCAGGAGGACTCCTGTGAGTTTGAGCCCAACCTGGGCTACAAAGTAAGTTCAAGCCCAGTCTGAACTACATAGTGAGACCCTGTCTCAAAATATCAAAACAAAAAAAAAATTTAAATTATTATAAAAGTTTTTAAAAATTATTCACTGAAATCATAGCAAAAGATTTTCCAAATCTAGGGAAATAATACATATTCAAGTATAAGAAGCATATGGAACTCTAATAGCCACAAGTCAAAGATGCTCTCCACAATATCTCTTAATGAAAATTACAAAAATTCAACAAAAAGAAAGAATGCTAAAAGCTATTTGAGAAAAATAGCGAGTAGCATATAAAGCCAAATCTCTCAGAACACTTGCAGATTTTTCAAAACTTTCTCAACAGAAGAGCTAGCAGTGATGCCCTAAAAGAAAATAATTGTCAATCCAAACTATATCAAACAAAATTAGCTTTTAAAATTGATAGAGAAGACTTTCCATGACAAAGAAATCCTGAAGAAATACATGACCAGCAATTATAGAAAAGACTCAAGGAAATCCTAAACCATCCCAAGAGGCCACCAGCACCAAAAAGCCCAAAGGAAAGTATGCATCTAGCTGGAAGAGCTGGTAAACAAAAAGAAAAATTAAAGAATCAGTGCTGAAAAATAATGCAAGTATAGGATTCAATAAACACCTCACAAAAATAATTCTCAATGTCAGTGGTCTCAATTACCCAATTAAAAGTCACAGACTGATAGAGTGAATAAAAAAAACGCCTTGTATCAACTACAGGAGACACACTTCACCCAAAAGGAAGTACACAGACTCAAAATGGAGGCATAAAAAGTGAAAGTTCAAGTGGCTATCTTATGTTCAGACACAACACACTTCAAGGCAAAACCAATCAGAAGAGACAAAGATATCATTATATAAGGGTATAGGGAACATAACTTGAAAAACAATAAATTGTCTGACTATCTAGCTAGATATTTAGACTAACTTATCAGACATGAAATTTCTAAATGTAAACAATGTATGATTTCATCTGTGTTATTAAAGAGGATGCATTTCACACAATGTCAGTCAAACTATTATAAAATGAGATTTTACTGGTACATTTTAGTTATACATGGTGATAACAGTCTGCTGGGTTCTGTGCCGCTCTCTATGTTCCCAGAGAAAAATTGTGAGGCGATGAAGAAATAAAGACAAGAGACAAAGCTGGAGTTAGGTGGAGGCCTCTCTCCTGATGGGAGGAAAAGGAACCGAACTATCACTGCATGGGCATTTATTTATACTTTTGACAAACTAGTACCACACAACACAGGGTTGCCCAGTGACTGATGACTGGAATTCTCTCAGGCAAGTAGCTTGATTGCTTTAGGCACTCTGACTTTGCCTTGTCCCCACACTTGTGACCAATTTCCAGCTTCAGCCACTCCCTATAACTCTCTTTTCTGTTTTGTAGTGTAGGTGATGGGGGTTTAGTTGAAGTTGGAGAAGCAGTGTTTGGAGGAGTCTGTAGAAGACTTTCTCATTCTTGAACACTTCCCATTCTGAGTGAACTTACTTGTTCAGGCTAAAGATTTTCAGTCCAAAGATTTTTGGTACTTGTATTCAGGAATTTAACCCTATACAGTCCATTAACCCATAACAGTAGTGAGTTACCAGTATAGCTGGCAATTTTCAGAGGCTGTTAATGATTTGAACCTTTTTATAGCTAACATATTAGTATGGCATTGTTTTTTGTATATCTTGTGGTTATGCTTTTATGGTGGATATTTAAGGCCAAGTTAAGGCAAGACCTATATTAATTAATTATTTGCTATCTATCAATGTCAGTTAAGTCTTCTCAGGATTTATCTTGGCACCAAGTACAGCACATCTTAGTTTTTCTGTAAGTGTCAGCCATCTGGATGAGTCACAGCCATTGCTTGACCAGGTTGCTTTCAGTGAAAGCTTGGGAGAATTTTTCTCTCCTGGTGACTCTCCCTAGGCACACTATACATCACTGAGTCACTTTTCTCCGTGGTCCTAGTAATCTCCTTGGTCAGCAAATCGTGGACTCATAATTGAGTTATAAGACGTCACAGCAGAGGTGCTCCTATGTCCTGAGTCTTCATTGATCTCTGAGGACTAGAGCCAAAATATTGCAGATTTTTCAACACTTTCTCAACAGAAGAGCTAGCAGTGATGCCCTAAAAGAAAATAATTGTCAATCCAAACTATATCAAACAAAATTAGCTTTTAAAATTGACAGAGAAGACTCTCCATGACATGGCTCTTAGGCCATCTATCTCTCTAGTTTTTAGTCCTCCAAACCTCAGTTGTTGAACATCCAGAAGAGATTAATGACATTACATTGGAATGGAGGCAGTAAGCTTAATGTCACTATCTTATCTGAATATCAAACACTATAAAACATAACATGAAACTGTTATCTTCTAACAGCCATCGGTATTCTAATATTTCAATCCCTTTAGAATGTTAACAGACAATAGTTACATATTTTACACAGAAATTTAGAAATTAAAACTATATATAACACTGCAGCATGATAATCATAACATTTTGTAGCATACTTAAATTTTCATTCTGACATAGGATAACCCTTTTAACCATTCATCTCTAATACATAAGGAGCTTTTACTTAATTTGTACTTTAATGGGATATATATCACATAAGGTTTTTGTTAAAAGCAGAGGTCTGAATCTGAAAAAAAAAAAGCCTTATCACCATAAGGAGTCCTTGTTTTACATTTCAGAAGACCTGTACAACTGGAGTCATGAATGTATTTAATACACCGTGAGATTAACAATAATGAATTGTCATACACATGTGAAAAGCTTTGTTTCTTAATTTAGTTTTGCAGCAGGATCATCTTTTATGAGAAAACCTTATTTATTTTTTCTAGAAAAATTTACCTTTTGACCAATGATTGAATTATTGGGGTTATCTCTCATAAGACTATGGAGATCATTGCAGGTTCCTTATTAATGAACAAAGGTTGGCCACTCCTCTGTTCACCAATTGGAGTTCTATCCAATAATCACTCTCCCTGCTAAGGAAATTTTGTCTTAATTTTTTGATGAGATGTGAGAAAACCAATTTTGATATCACTTAAACCAACTAGTAACTAGGGTGGAAGCATGCTTTACCTTTTTCTTTTTTAAAAATTTTATTTTAAAGAGACTAGTTAAGTGAGAAACAAAAACAAAAAAAAAAAACAATAGCAGTATACCAACATCACAAACATAAAAAAATCAAGCAAGAACATTAAAAGTGATACCAGGTTTCTAAAACAAAATAATATGAATTTAGTGGTATTATTATCTTCAGCTACGTTGCTCGGATTACCAAATGTAAGAAGACTATTCAAACCATTAAAGATAATAAGAAAATAATTATTAGATAAAACATTAGAGGTAATATAGAGTTTCACTACACAAGATGATAGGAATTCACCATGGTAAATCTATTGCATATTCTTAGCTTCAAATCAGTTGTGCAGATTACTAGATATAAACATGCAAAATTGGTCAAAATGTTAAAAATTTTAAGCATTAACTATTCCTTTCAATATACCATCAGACATCAGTAGTACAGCTATCACAGCTATTCATATATGTGTGTGTGTGTGTGTGTGTGTGTGTGTGTGTGTGTGTATATATATATATATATATACATCCTTCTTTCTTTTTTCTTCTTTCCCTCACCCCAGTCCTTCCTTCCTTTGAGCAGTTTATTTCCCTTTCCTATCATCTATTGCATGTCTTGAGTTTTATTTATTTTTTCAGGTTCCTACACCAGGGAGGCAATATGATGTTTATATATGTGGTTCCAATTTATTTCACTTATAAGTATGGTCTCTAGTTGCATTCATTTACTTACAAAAGCCTCTTTTATCTCTTTTCTAGCTAAGTAATATTCCATTGTATAAAAGTACCACATCTTTTGTACCCATTCCTTAGTGGATGGGCATTTGGGATGTTTCAAAGGTTTAGTGATGACAAATTGTGCTGCTATAAACATGGGTACACACATACTGCTGTGATATGGGTTTTGAATTCTTCTGAGAAAATATCCAGAAGGGGAATAGCTGGATTAAATGGGAATTCCAATCCTACTTTTGTGAGGAATCTCCAAACTGATTTTCACAGTGGTTTGACCAATCTACACTCCCACCAGCAGTGGAGTGGGTTTGCTTTCTCCCCACAGCCTCTCCAGCATTTGCTATTGGCTGATTTCTTGATGATAGCCATTCTTTCTGGGGTAACATGGAACCTCAGTGTTGTTGTAATTTGCATTTCTCAAATGACTAATGATGCTGAACATTTTTCATGTATTTATTTGCCATTAGTATTTCTTCATTTTAGAAGTGTGTATTCATCTCAGATGTCCACTTTTGGATTGGGTCTTTGAATTTGGGGAGTTGATTTTTTTAAAATTCTTTATATGTCCTAGATAGAAGTCCTCTGTCTGAGGGGCAGTTGGCTAAAATTTTTTCCCAATTCATGGGTTTTTTTTATACTCTCTTGGTCATTTATTTTGATGTGCAAAGTCTTTTAAGTAAAATGTGATCCCAGTTATTGATTCTTTGAAGTATTTCCCATGCAGTTTGGTTTTGGTTCATGAACTCTCTGCCTACCCCTATGTCTTCAAGATTTTTACCTACTTTCTCTTCCAAAATATTTAGTGGTTCTGCTTTAATATTTAGATTTTTGGTCCATTTTTACTTCTGCTTAGTGCATGGTGAAAGACATGTCTCTAGTTTTAGCCTTTGGTATGTGGAAAGCCAGTTTTTCCAGCACCATTTATTAAAGAGTCTATCTTTCTTCCAGTGAACATGTTTGGCCCGTTTGTCAAAGAAGGTGACTGAGTGTGTTTGTAGTTGTGTCTGTATCTTCTAATCTGTCCCATTGATATTCAAGTCTGTTTTTACCATGCTGATTTTATCAAGTAGCTTTGTCAATTTCAAGTCAGGAATTGTGATGCCTCCTGCCTTTCCTTTGTTTCCCAGGATTGCTTTTGCTATTCTAGGCCTCTTCTGGTTCCAGATGAACTTCAGGAATGTTTTCTCTGATCTGTGAGATATACTAATGTATTTTAATTGGGATTGCATTGAATCTGTACAAAAATTTTGGAAGTATGGCCGTTTTCACAATGTTGGTTATTCCTGTCCATGAGCAAGGAATATCTTTCCATTTCCTGATATCCTTTTTAATATTTTTTTCAGAGCACTATAATTTTCACTGTATAGATCTTTTGCTTCTTTTGTTAGATTGATTCCCAAGTATTTCATCTTTTTAGATACTATTATGAATGGTGCAGTTTCCCTAATTTCTCTCTCAGTCTGTTTGTTGCTTGTGTACAGGAATGATACTGATTTTGGGGTGTTAACTTTGTATCCAGCTATGCTACTGAATTTGGTTATTAAATCCATGAGCCTTTGGTGGAGTTTTTGGGATCTTCTATATAGAGTATAATTTTATCTGCAAATAATAATTTCACTTCTTCCTTTCCTATCCTTATTCCCTTATTTTCTCTCTCCTGTCTAGTTGCTTTAGCTAATATTTCTAGAAGTATATTGAATCGGAGTGATGACAGTGGACATCCTTTTCTTCTTCCTGATTTTAAAGTGAAAGCTTTCAATTTTTGACCATTTAGTATGATGTTAGATATTGGTTTATCACAGATGGCTTTGATCAGCTTGAGGTAAAGGCCATCTATTTCTATTTTCTGTAGGTTTTTTTTTTATCATGAATGCATGTTGGACTTTATCAAAGGCTTTTTCTGTGTTAATGGAGATGATTATGTGATTTTTTTTGTTTGGCTCTGTTGACATGCATTACATTAATTGATTTGTGTATATTGAACCATCCCTGCATTCCTGGGATGAATCCAAAGTGGTCATGGTGTATAATCTTCTTCATGATTTGTTGTATTCTGTGTGCTAATATTTTATTGAGAATTTTTGCATCTATACTCATTAGGGAGATTGGCCTGTAGTTCTCTTTTTTGGTTCAGTTTTTCATGGTTTTGGTATCAGGATAATACTTCCCACCAGGAAGGAGTTGAGGAGAATTCCTCCCCTTTCAATTTCATTAAAGAGTTTGAGAAGATCTGGTGTTAAACCTTCTCTAAATTTCTTATAAAATTCAGCTATGAATCCATCAGCACCTGGCCTTTTCTTCATTGCCAAGTTTTTTATTACATTCTCAATTACTCTGGCTGATATTGAGTTATTCAGTGTTACAATATCTTCTTCATTCAGCTTTGGTAATTCATATGTGTCTAGAAATCTGTCCATTTCCTCTCAGTTTTCCATCCTATGAGAGTGAAAATTTTCAACATATTGATGATCTTCTGAATTTCTTCAGGATCTGTAGTGATTTCACCCTTTTCATAGCTTATTGCATGTATTTCAGTTTTTTCTTTCTTTTTTTCATAAGGTTGGCTAGGGATTTACCTATTTTATTTATTCTTTCAAAGAACCAACTCTTCAATTCATTAATTCTGTTTATTTTTTAGTCTGCATTGTGTGAATTTCTGCCCTCAGCTTTATAATTTCCTGTGTTCTTTGGCCTTTGACTTTCACTTGCTCTTCTTTTTCTAGGAACTTGAGGTGTAGCATAAGATTGTTTTTTTTGTACTCGTTCTGTTTTCCCAAGGTAGGAATTCACTGCTATAAATTTCCCTCTAAGGACTGCTTTCATTGCATCCCACAGGTTCCTGTAGGTTGTATCTACATTTTCATTTGTTTGTAAATAGTGTTTAATTTCTACTTTTATTTCATCTGTGACCCATTGGTTGTTCAGGAGGATGTTATTTGATTTCCAACTGCTTATGGAGTTTTTGTGTTGTTTTTTGTCACTAATTTCCAATTTCATTGCACTATGGCCTGAGAGCATACATGGAATAATTTCAATTCCTTTGCGTTTACTTAAACATGTTCTATGTACTAGCATATGGTCTATTTTAAAGAAGTCCCATGCACAGCTGAAAGAATGTTTATTCTGATGCTGTTGGATGGAACACTGTGTAAAGGTCTACTAAGTCCATTTGTTTACAAGTTTGGTTAAATTCTGTTATTTCTTTCCCAATTTTTGTCTAGTTGATCTTTCTCTTTGTGACAATGCTGTGTTAAAGTCCCCTGTTACGATTGTATTGCTGCTTATTTCATTGTTCATGTCTGTTAAAATTTGTCTTATATAGTTGGGTACTCCTATATTTGTTGCATAGATATTTATGGTTGTTATCTCTTCCTCTTGAAGCTTTCCCCTCACAAGTATGTAGTGACCTTCTTTATCTCTTTTGATTGTTCTTGGTTTGAAGTTCATGGTGTCTGCAAACAGAATAGATACACTCACTTTTTTCTGGGATCCTATTGCATGGAGTATTGTTTTCCATCCTTTAATATTCAGTCTATGCATTTCCTTTTGAGTTAAATGTGTTTCTTGTATACAGCATATAGTTGGATTTTGTTTCTTGAGCCACTCTGCTAGTTTGCTTCTTTCGGTTGGTACACTGAGACCAACCAAAAGATGGTTAGTCTTTAATTGATGGTTATAAATGATTATAAATGATGTGTACTAGGTTATCTTTGTCATGTTATTTTTCTTGCTGTTGGATCCTCTTTTTTCTCTCCATTTAATTGCTTGCTCTGCTTGGTGGTTCTGGTTTCTGCTGTTGTTCTTGAAATTTTGGTCTGTTTTATCTCTTTCTAGACTATCTTTTGGAACTTGTTGTGGGATTGGTTTGGCACTCATGAATTTCTTCAGTTGTTCTTTATCATGAAAATATTTTATTTCTCCATTAAATTTGGAGGATAGTTCTGCAGGCTACATCGATCTGGGTTGGAAGTTGTTTTCTTTCAGGACCTGAAACACTTCACTCCAACCTCTTCTTGACTGGATGGTTTGTGTTCAGAAATCTGCAGTGATTCTGATGGGCTTTCCTTTATAGGTGTTCTGTTTCTTTCCTCTAACAGCTTTTAATATTCTGATCTTTTGTTGAGTTTCTGGGATTGTGATCACTATGTGTGGGTATAGATTTATTTCAGTTAGGATTAACTGAAGTTTGATATGCTTCGATTGTCTGTATGTCCAATTCTTTTTCCATGCCTGGGAAATTTTCTGCTATTATTTCTGCAAATAGTCTTTTTATGTCATCTGTGTTGACACCTTCCATTTCATTAACACCTATTAATCTGACATAGTTTTTCTTTGCTTCATCTTGCAGTTGTTTAATTGTTATTTCCTGGTTCCTTGTTGTTTTTAAGAGATCCCTCCTTTCACATTCATCATTGCCAATGCTGTCTTCAAGGTCTCAGAGTCTATCTTCAGCTTTGTTCAGGCGGTTTTGCCAGCTTTCAAAGGAGTTTTTAATTTCCTCGATATCTGTTTGAATCTGTTTCATAAATTCTAGTTCTTTTCTATATTGTTCATTCAAGTTTCCATGAATTATTTTCTTATCAATTTCATCTTTGGATATGCTGAACAATGCTTTCATTGTTGTTCTCATTTCTTTTTTTACCTGAGACATTATTTCTGATCTGATGTCTTCTATGGCCTGATGGAGTTGTTCCTTTACTTCAGTCGTTATTGTTTCCAAAATTTCAGGTGTATGACTTCTAGTCTTTTCTGCGTTGCTGTCTCCTTGACTTGTTCTGGTTTGTGTGCAGGTGTGGAATACATTTTGCTCCTTCATTTTGTCATTTTTGAAAATCCAAAGGTTCCCTGGAGCACAGCCTCACTTTCCTGATTGTGTGTGAGTGGCACGGTTAGTGCCTGAAGGTCCCCAGTGCCTAATAGCTCCTGTGCTTGTGAGTGGTGGCAAGGTGGGTTTCCAGATACTCCCCAAACTTTCTTGCATTCTGTTGATCCCCAAGCCTATGTGAGAAGGGTAGGGGAGGCTCACTGGAGTTCCTGAAGCTGTCTGAGATTTGGCCTATCTTCCACAAGAGTAGGGGGGATGCAGTTCATGGTTCCTAAGGCTTCAGATATTTTCCAGGACAGGGCCTGATTCCCACACAGGCAGGGGAAGGGTGAGGATGGACTTCCCAAGGCTGCTGACTCTGTCTGGGTTTCAGCTGGGCTCCAGGGGGGGTGTGGGTTGTTCTGGGACTGACTGCCAAGGCCGCAGAATTGGTCCAGGGCTCCATGTGCCTCAAACTAGTGGGGAAGGCATGGGAGTGCCTCAATAGTGTTCCTAAAAATGTCCAGGTCTTCAGCCCAGCACCTCAGACATGATAGGGGTATGGTAAGTAGCCACTGAGGTCTCAGAGTGTCCCGGGGCTCCACCTGCCTTGCACACTGGTCAGGTAGGTGCAGCAGCAGCTCAGCAGGGTTCCTGAAGATGTCCAGGACTCAGCCCAGCACCTGCAGACATGCTAGAGGTACAGGGAGTAGCCACTGAGATCCCAGAGTGTACGCTGGGATCCGCCTGCTTCACACACTGCTCAGGCAGGCACAGCAGTGGCTCACTGGGGTTCCTGAAGATATCTGGGGTTCAGCTCAGTGGAAGCACGCTTTTAAGTCTATAACCCAAATTGTATTTTGAACAAATGATCCAAAAACGCAAAAAAAAAAAGAGAAAGAGAAAACTTGTTGAGCTCAAATCAAAAGGGGACAACTGTTCACATATTTGACAGTGCACAATGCTAGTGTAATGGGTGTGGCTGGCCAGTTGGCAGGCTGCCCAGTGGAGGCACCCAAGAAGTTTTCCTGGGATCCACATTTTCTAGGGGAGAGGAACGGGGATGTGCTCAGCCACTATCTTGGCCAGTTGACCCCAGACACTGGGCACACTGGCTGTCTCTCCCACTCTGGCTGCTGGATGTACTACTGCTGCTAGAGTTCCCTGCTGCAGGCACTGTTTATAAATTTTTTGGTGCCAAAAATGTGCATGTGGACAGTGAGGATTTTTGCCTGTGGCATGTGCCACCAGCCACATCTGGGCAGAGCACAAGGGCTCCTGTAGCCAGGAAAACCCAGTTGAGTCTACTTAGGACTGGAGTACAGAGCTCTCCCTGCACCTCTCTGCACCTGTGCCCCGCCCTTCAGCATCACCATGTGCTGCTCTGAGCCAGCTATGACAGGCACAATTTAAAAGAATTTCCTTTTTTGTCTTTCTTATCTGATTCTGTGGTATCTTTGCTTCACCCTCCCTTTTTCACTTGGGACTTGATTTTAAGATAATACTCTGAGCCAAATCCATTGCGCTGGCCTTAAAAAGTAAGGAAAATATGGGAACCAAGAATACAACAAATATTTTATATACATCTCTCTGCATCTACAGACATCTTTGGTTCTTGAGACTCCATTTGCCCCATTTTTAATAACTAGTAATTCAATATACCTTTCTCTCTTTGGCTTCTCCTCAGCCTATTTCTCTCTTTGGTTTCTCTGGCCTATTGCACTCTTTGGCTCTTCTTAGACCTATTTTTCTCTTTGGATTCTCTTAAACTCATTTGTCTCCCTGTCCCTAGTGAACCTGTTTCAGGCCCTAGTGAACCTCCATTCCCCAAGTTTTACACCTGATAAGGCCAATATTGATGCCCTCCTGTGCTGAATATGTGCCTGAGCCAATGCACTTCTCCCCCCTCTATTGCATACAAACTGAGAAGAGTCCCCTTCACCCACTCGTTTTTTCTCAGTAGGCGTCCATGTTCAGCATCAGTTTGCTTCAACCTACACAGCTTTTGATGTTCCTGGGGGAAAATGGTGAGGAGATGAAGAAACAAAGACAAGAGACAAAGCTGTGTCAGGTGGAGGCCTCTCTCCTGATGGGAGGAAAAGGGACTTAACTACCAGTGCGGGGTGTATATTTTTACTTTTGACAAATTAGTAACGCAGGGTTGCCTAGTGAGTAATGACTGGAATTGTCTCAGGCAAGTAGCTTGATTGCTTTAGGCACTCTGGCTTTGCCTTGTCCCCACACCCGTGACCAATTTCCAGCTTCAGCCACTCCCTACAACAATCATCATAGAGAATTTGTAACTGTACAGGATATAATTTTATGCTTTTTTATTTTTCCATTCTCCTACCCTTCCTTCAACCTCTCCTCTCCTCTTCATTTATGAAAGACTTGTTTCCACTTTCCTTCCTTTTCTCATTTATATACTTTACCCTTCCTTCCTTTCCACTTCCTACTTCCCTTATTCCCCTTCCCATTTGAATACTTTCTTCTTATTTCACAATACCCAATATAAATTTTGGTCCTTATTTACACTTTTTGTTTCTCACACCAGAGAAACAATGAGGTATTTACAAATGTGTCTCTGATCTATTTCACTTAAGAGTATGGTCTAAAGCTACATTCAGTGTGGCATTTCCGGCCTGGGTCCCAGCTGTGTGACTTGGACCTCACTCCAGCGACAAAGGCCTACTGGCGCTGGCATCTGAGTGGAGCAGCATTTCTGGCCCAGGTCCCGACTGTGTGACTTGGACCTTTCTCCAGTGACAGAGGCGAACCTGCGAGGCCACATGAGTAGCATAACCCTTCTCCTCTGGTAAGGGCTACACCTAGGTTCTGCTCCACAGCTTAGAGTTAGGAAGGAACTCCAACTGGGAGGGCCCATCCCTGTTGGTGGTTGAGACCTGCAGTGTGGAATCAGCCTCAAGGTCTGGGGTCCTTGGGGTTGGGAGGAGAGCCCTGCTCTCCCCTGACCAGCTACATAAGGATCCAGAAGCAGAAGCCGCTGCCTAACCACCATAGGCTTCAAGGCTGAGGCCCACACGCTTCCTGTCCACACACTGGACACTCTGGTACTGAAGCCCAGCACTCCCCCACTATCATAGGTGTGGTCTGAGCCATGCACCCCAGCAATTGCCTGGGGTCCCAGGGCCCAGTGGTCCACAGTCTGCTACCACCCTGGGTTTAGTTTGACATGCAGGTAAACTAGTGTCCTAAGAGTCCTTTGTGAGCTGCCTGGGTAGTCAGTAGCTCAGCACTAGTCATCTGACATTCAAAATGACAAGACAAAGGGGCAAAATGCAGTCTCAGAACAAAACTCCACCCAGAACAAGTACAGGACACAATGACATAGGAGAACTAGGAAATCACATACCTAAAATTTCTGAATCACATCTGAAGTAAAGAAACAACTCCATCAGGCCATAGAAGAGATTAAATCTGTAATAATCTCTCAGGCAAAAAATGAAATGAAAATAATAATGGAAGAAATGCTTCACACATACAGAGAAGAAACAGATAAAAGACTAAAAGATCAAAGGCAACAAATGGAAATGTTACATGAGCAATTCAGGAATGAATTAGAACACATGAAACAGTCTCAAAGAGATTTCCAGGTAATGAAAACTGCCACTGAAAGCTTGAAAAACTGCTTGAATGAATCTGAAGATAGAATTTAAGATCTTGAAGACAGCACGACAGCTAATGATTGTGAAAGGAAGAATCTCTTACAGTCAACAAGGAACAAGGAGAAAACAATCCAACAGCTGCAAGATGAATAAAAGAGAAATAATGTGCGAGTAATAGGAATCAGTGAAACAGCAGGAGGCAACATAAATGACATAAAAAGAATATTTGGAGAAATAATAGCAGAAAATTTCCCAAGCATAGCAAAAGATACTGATGTGCAGGTAAATGAAGCATATAGAATTCCAATGAGCCACAACCCAAATAAAACCACACCCAGACATATAATATTCAAGATCCCAGATATGCAGCAAAAGAACATAATATTAAAAGCTGCTAGAGAAAAGAAGCAGATCACCTATAAAGGAAAGCCCATCAGAATCACAGCAGACTTCTCAACAAAAAACATGAAATCAAGAAGAGCTTGAAGTTAGGTATTACAAATTCGGAGACAACACAGCTTCTAACCCAGACTGATGTATCCTGCAAAACTATCCTTCAAATTCAATGGAGAAATAAAATATTTCCGTGACAAAGAACAACGAGAAACTTCATGAGTGCCAAATCAACATTACAAAAAGTACTGAAAGATATTCTAGACAGAGGAAAAGGTGACCACAATCCCACGAAGAACGATACAAAGGAACCCTTAAGCAGAACAAGAAATTAAACAGCAAAAGTAGGAAAGCAACAGCAAGTAAACAGCATGACAAGAATAAGCCAACATATAACAGTTATAACCATCAATGTAAATGCCCTCAATTCACCAGTCAAAAGAAACAGACTGGCAGAGTAGAATTAAGAGACAGAATCCTGCAATATGATGTATACAGGAAACACACTTTACTCAAAAGGAAATGCAGAGACTGAAAGTCAAAGGTTGGAAAACAATCCTCCATTCAACAGGTTCCCAGAAAAAGCAGGGGTAGCTGTTATGTTTGCAGACAGTGTAAAATTCAAACTGATAACAATGAAAAGAGACAAGGCCATATATACTAGTTAGGGGAAAACTGCAAGAGGAAGAGATAACAATCCTAAACATGTATGCACCAAATACTGGAGCACCAAACTATGTAAGGCAAATATTAATGGACATAAAAAACCAAATAAACAATAACACTATTGTAATAGGGTACCGAAATACCCCTTTGATGCAAAGAGACAGGTCAAATGGACTAAAACTCAGCAAAGATATAACAGACCTGAACCAAATGTGTAAACATATGGACTTGGTAGATGTTTACGGAGTGTTCCACCCCACAACACCAGAATACACATTTTTCTCAGCTGCTCATGGGACTTTCTCCAAAATAGACCACATCCTAGCCTATAGAGCATACCTACCTAAATGCAAAAGACTGAAATTATCCCATGCATATTATGTGACCACAGTGCAATGAAATTGGAAATTAATGACAAAGGGAATTCCAAAAATTCTATAAACACTTGGAAATTAGACAACAACCTCCTGAGTAACCAATGGATCACAGAAGAAATTAAAGAAGAAATTAAAAAATACCTACAAACAAATGAAAATACAAATACAATTTATAGGAATCTGTGGGATGTAATGAAAGCAGTCCTCAGAGGGAAATTTATAACAATGAACTCACACATAAAGCAAACAGAAAGAGAACAAATAAATAGCCTAATGTTGCACCTCAAACTTTTAGAAAAAGAAGAACAAGTCAAGCCAAAAGTGCAAAGAAGGGAGATTATAAAGCTTAGGTCAGAAATTAATTCAATTGAGACGAAGAAAACTCTACAAAAAATAAGTGAATCAAAGAGTTGGTTTTTTGAAAGAGTAAATAAAATTGATAAACCCCTAGCCAACCTTACCAAAAAAAGAAAGAACTCAAATTCATGCAATAAGGAATGAAAAGGATGAAATCACTACAGATCCTACAAAAATTCAAAAGATCATTAATACCTACTTTGAGAATCTTTACTCCAATAAGGTAGAAAATCCAGAAGAAATCAACACATTCCTAGAAATGTACAAATTACAAAAGTTGAACGAGGAAGATAAAAAAACCCTGAACAACCCAATATCAATTAATGACATTGAAAATGTCATTAAAAATTACCAACAAAGAAAAGCCCAGGCCCTGATGGATTCACAGCAGAATTTTATAAAACATTCAGCAAAGATTTTACCCCAACACTCCTCAAACTCTTCAATGAAATTGAAAAGGAAGCAATTCTCCCTAACTCATTTCTGGAGGCAAGTATTATACTAATACCAAAACCAGAGAAGGACCCAACCAAGAAAGAGAACTGTAGGCCAATCACCCTAAAGAACATAGATGCAAAGATACTCAATAAAATACTAGCAAATACAATGCAGCGAATCATAAGGAAAATTATACACCAAGACCAGGTTGGATTTATTCCAGGAATTCAGGGATGGTTCAATATTCACAAATCAATTAATGTAATATACCATATCAATACAGCAAAAGACAAAAACCACATGATCATCTCCACAGATGTGGAAAAAGCTTTCAATAAAGTCCAACATGCATTCATGTTAAAAATCCTAGAAAAAATAGGAATAGATGGCCTCTACCTCAATCTAATCAAAGCCATCTATGACAAACCAACAGCCAACATCATACTAAATGGACAAAAACTGAAAGCTTTCACTTTAAAGACGGGAACAGGACAAGGATGTCCACTGTCACCACTACTATTCAATATATTTCTGCAAGCATTAGCCAGAGCAATTAGACAAGAGAGAGAAATAAAAGGAATACGGATAGGAAAGGAAGAAGTAAAACTATCACTATTTGCAGATGACATGATACTTTACATGGAAGACCCCAAAAACTGCACAAGAAAATTCCTTCAATTAATCGACAAATTCAGCAGAGTAGCTGGATACAAAGTCAACACCCAAAAATCAATAGCATTCCTATACACAAACAAGAGACTGAGAGAGAAATTGAGGAAACCATACCTTTTAGAATAGCATCCAAGAAATTGAAATATTTAGGAATCAATCTAACAAAAGAGGTAAAAGATCTATTCAATGAAAACTACAGTACTCTGAAAAAAGAGATCGAAGAGGATTTCAATAAATGGAAAAACATTCCCTGCTCATGGTTAGGAAGAACCAACATTGTGAAAATGGCCATACTACCAAAATTGTTGTACAGATTCAATGCAATTCCTATTAAACTACCATCAACATACCTCACAGATCTAGAGAAAACATGCCTTAAATTTATCTGGAACCAGAAGAGACCCAGAATAGTAAAAGCAATCCTGGGCCACAAGGACAAGTCAGGTGGAATCACAATCTCTGACCTGAAATTATACTACAAAGCTACTGTAATAAAATCAACCTGGTATTGGCTCAAAAACAGACCTGAGGATCAATGGAACAGACTGGAAGATACAGCCACAACCACAAGCACACTCAGACACCTAATCTTTGACAAAGTGGCCAAACAAGCTTACTGGAAGAAAGATAGCCTCTTCAATAAATGGTGCTTGAGAAATTGGCTTGCCACTTGCTGAAGACTGAAAATAGACCCAAGTCTATCAACAATGCACCAAACTCAAGTCGAAATGGATCAGAGATCTCAGTATTAAAACAGAAACACCAAACCTATTGGAAGAGAAAGTAGGTAAAAATCTTAGGAGCAGGCATAGGAATAGGCAGCGAGTTCATGAACAAAAATCAAACTGCAAGGGAAACACCCCAAAGAATCAATAACTGGGACCTCATCTTACTGAAAAGTTTTTGCACATCTAAAGAAACCACCAGCAGAGTAAAAAGAAACCCTACAGATTGGGAAAAAATCCTAACTGGCTGTCCCTTGGACAAAGGTCTTCTAGCTAGAACATACAAAGAATTAAAACACATGAACCTGTCCAAATTCAAAGACCCAATCCAGAAATGGGCATCTGCGATGAATACACACTTCTCAGATAAAGAAATACAAATGGCAAATAAATATATGAGAAAATGTTCTACATCTTTAGTCATTTGAGAAATTCAAATAAAAACAACACTGAGATTTCATCTCACCCAAGTAAGATTGGCCAGTATTAAAAATCGTCCAATAACAAATGCTGGCGAGGCTGTGGAGAAATAGGAACTCTCCTGCACTGCTGGTGGGAATGTAGACTGGTGAAACCACTGTGGAGATCGGTTTGGAGATTCCTCAGCAAACTAGGTCTAGAGGTCCCAGCCAACCCAGCTATTCCCCTTCTGGGTATTTTCCCAGAAGATCTGAGAACGTCATATCACCGTGATATATGTGCACCCACGTTTATAGCAGCACAATTTGTAATAGCTAAATCGTGGAAGCAACCCAAATGTCTATCCACAGAGGACTGGATTTAAAAACTGTGGCATTTTTACACGATGGAATAATATTCTGCTATAAAGATGGGCAAGCTGGAGGCTTTCATAGGCAAATGGTCACGGTTAGAGACCATACTCATAAGTGAGGTAAGTCAGATGTGCATGTGCAAACAGCATATTGTATCATTAGTGTAGGAACCTGGAGGTGGGAATATAGATCGGGAGGTATGAAGGGAGACTGCTCAGAAGTAGAGAGCAATCGGGATGAAGGGAAGGAGAGAAGGACGAGGGGGTAGCTGTGTAGGTACGTATGTACGTGCAGATGGCTGACATGGTTGCAGTATTGTCTCTTCATTTTGATGTAAAGAACAATCGACGATTAATTGTTTGATCAATCTTTTATGTCTATTTGTATTGTCCTGAGCATATACTTTGAAGTTATCAATGTGTAATACAACAACCATTGTTGATCCCCTGCCACCTTATCTGCAGTTCAGTCTTTGTACTATTCTTGTGCTGCTGTGTGTCTGTTTGTTGGTGTTTTTGTTCTTTTACTTTTAAAATAAAAAAATAAGTTAAAAAAGTAAAGCTACATTCATTTACCTATGAGTGTCTTGAACTTATCCTTCTTTATGGCAAAGTAGCACTCTATTATATATTTAAAAAACACATCTTCTTTATCCATTCACCAGTTAATGGACATTTGGCTGTTACAAACATGGATGTGCTGTGGTATGATGCTTTTTAATTCTTTCAGGAAGGTAACCATGACAAGAATAGCTGGGAGAAATGGAACCTCTAGTCCTAGGTCTTTGAGGAATCTCCAGACTGATTTCCACAGTGGTTGCACCAGTCTGCACTCCCACCCACAGTGAAGGTTTCCTTTTTCCCCACAGCCCCACCAGCATTTACTCTTCATTGATTTCTTGACGATAGTCATTCTTTCTGGAGTAACGTGGAATCTCAGTGTTGTTTTAATTTGCATGTCTTAAAAGACAAGTGCTATTGAGCATTTTTTCTTATATTTACTGTTTGTATTTCATTTGAGAAGTGTGTATTGATCTCAGATGCCCATTTTTGCATTGAGCATTTAAATTGGAGGTGTCTTTTTTGAGTTCTCCATATGTTCTTGATATTAATCCTTTATCTAAAGAAGAGCTGGCAAACATCTTTTCCCACACTGTGGTCTCTTCACTCTGTTGGCAGTTTCTCTTGCTGTGCAAAGTTTTTTAATGAGATCCCAGTTGTTTATTCTTTGTGATAGTTCCTGTGTGAATGAGATTTCATTCATAAACTCTTTGCTTGCATCAATGTCTTCAAGTGTTCTACCTAATCTATCTTCGCACACATTTAATGTCTCTGTCTTAATATTTACATCTTTGATCCAGGACATGGTGATAGACATGGGTCTAGATTTAGTCTTCAGTATGTGGAAAGCCCATTTTCCCAGCACCATTTATTAAAGAGGCTCCCAGTGTATTTGTTTGGCTCCTTTGTCAAAGATAATGTAGATGAATTTGTTTGGTGTTTCTGCATCTTGTAATCTCTTTCATTGATCCTTGGGTCTGTTTTTATGCCAGTACATGCTGCTTTTTTATTTTTTTTT
>PVLD010027377.1:0-20858 GCA_004027595.1 Dinomys branickii | reverse complement strand
AAGGGAAGGGAAGGGAAGGGAAGGGAAGGGAAGGGAAGGGAAGGTCCAATCCAGTATTCTGTTCACAGTATGAGGCTATATTTAACCTTTTTCCGCTGGAGAGAAATTCTGGCAGTGAAGGGCAACATTGACTCTGACCCTGAGTATCCTCTAAGAGGAGGCAACTCTGGAGCCATAACTTACAGAGTGCAGCTCTTTAACATCAAAGTATATGAGACCTTGCGTCATCCACTGATGTTGGCACAGATCTGGAGAAATTTCTGAGCTGTGTAACACCATAGAAACTTTTTCTTTTCAATATTAAGGATTAGACCCTGTGCCTTTCCACTGAGCTACATCTCCAGCTCTTTTTTAATTTTGAGGCAGGGTCTCACTCAGTAGTTGCTAAGTTGCCCGGGCTGGGCTCAAACTTGTAATCCTCCTGCCTCAAGCTTCCAGGCTGCTGGGACTAGGGGCATGCACCATTATGCCTAGGTATACTTTCCCTTTTTGTGGAACATTTTAAATAATGCCAGAGAGGAAAGGAAGTACTTAGTTATGTTTGTTATTAAAAATATGAAAGGAAGTCAGGTATGGTGGCACACACCTGTAATCCCAGCACCCGGGAGGCTGAGGCAGGAAGATCATTGTGAGTTCAAGACCAGCCTGGGCTACAAAGTGAGCTCAATGCTGGCCTGAAATGCATAGCGAGACCCTCCCTCAAAAAAGACCAAAAAAAGCCCTATATGGTGGTGCACGCCTGTAATCCTAGCACTTGGGAGGCTGAGGCAGGAGGATCGTTGTGAGTGTGAGACCAGCCTGGGCTACAGAGTGAATACAAAGGGGCTGGGAATGTAGTTCCTGGTAAAGTGCATCTTAGCGTGCCTGAGGCACTGGATTCAATCTGCAAGACCAAAAAAAAAAAGTACCAATTTATATTAAAACCCCAAGTATATTAATTTAATTTAAAAATAATCTAAGTGGCCAGGCATGTGGTGCACACCTATAATCCTAGGACTCAAGAGGCTGAGGCAGGAGGATTGCCATGAGTTCATGGCCAGCCTAGGCTACATAATGAATTCCAGGCCAGCCTGGACTACATAGCAAGCTCTGCTTAAAAAATGAAAGAAAGAAAGAAAAATAATTTTTTTTAAAAATGCAGGTGACTATAGAGGACTGAATAACAACACCCAAAGATATCAGACCCTGGTCCCTGGAACCTGAAGAGGGTACTTCCTACAGAAAAGGGACTTCGCAGAAGTGATGGGATTTGGGTTTTGAGACAAGGTCCTTATTGTGGATTATGTATCTGTGCCCTAGAAATAATCACAGTTGCTTGTAGAAGGGAGCTGGAGGGGGAGTTGGTGGCCACAGAAGAGCTAACTGACTGCGGAGGCTGGCGCGGCGGTAAGGCAGCCACAGGAGCTGGAGGGAGGGGAAGGAGTTGTCCCTGGAGCCTCCGCCCGGGACCCGGTCCTGCCTGCCATTCTGCTTCATAATTTTGCCCAGGTGTTGCTTTCTTCTGGGTGTGGTGGCGTATGCCCCCAATCCCAGCACTTGGAAGGCTGAAGCAGGAGGACTGCCATGAGTTCAAGGCAAGCCTGAACTAATAGCAAGACCCTGTCTCAAAAAACAACAACAACAACAGCGACAACAAAACACACACACACACACTCATACACACTCACACACACTCATATACACACATACACACTCATACACACACTCATACACACTCACACACACATACACACACTCATACACACATACACACACTCATACAACACACTCATACACACACATACACACACACTCATACACACTCACACACACACTCATATACACACATACACACACTCATACACACACACATTCATATACACACACACACACTCATACACACACACACACACAAAGATACTAATTTGACTTCTGGACTCCAGATCATGAGAGAATAAGCTGGTGTTGTTTTAACTCACTAATTTGCTACAGCATAAAAAGAAACTTACACTTTATTAATCTGCTAATCCTAATAGAACCCTCCTAAGTAGAAAACACCTTAAGTCAAACATTTTTTTAAAAAGCCAGGCATGGTGGTGTATACCTGGAATCCCAGCTATTAGGGAGACTAAAGCAGGAAGAATCACAAGTTTGAGGCCGTCCTAGGCAACTCAGCAAAGCCCTGTCTCAAAATAAAAAACCAGCCGGGCTTGGCACGCACACCTGTAGTCTCAGCTCTGAGGACGTCTGAGGCGGGAAGACAGGAAGTTCAAGTCTCTGCTGGGCAGGTTGGTGAGACCCACAGTGAGAGACAAAAGGGCTGGGATGTGGCTCAGTGGTAGAGCACCCTCGGTTGGATCCCCAGCGGCACACACAAAAGGAATTGAAGACATCTAACCTGAACACTGGCTCACTGCAGAGCATTGGTTGTTCACCCTGGGATTCTGGGGCCCATTACATCTTCCACCACGGCTACTGCCCAGCAGTACAAGAGATCCCAGATCTATCACTAGCAGGGGAAAGACTGAAATTCAGAATCCAAAGTATGATTCCTACGCATGCACATTATTTTCACGATGCTGCAAAATAAAGCAAAAAAAAAAATCATAAGCTGAGCCATCAGTCTGGACAATCTGTAACTGCATTTGGCAAGCAATAATTTCAACGCAGGACCAAGATGCACTCTAAAGATAAAAACGAAATGTAATTTTCTCTACAAAACAATTCACAACAGGCTTGAAAACAGCAATTCCCCTAATTGCCTTTAAAATAGGCAATTTACAAAAACAAATATTTCACGCACAACTTCTCAAAAGCACTCTGTAGTGTAAGCTTCACATGTACCAATAAAGGGCGGGCTCTCATTTGCAAATCTGTAGCCAAAGTGACTTCCTTTAACCTGACAGCCATGCATGCCCACCTGCCTTCTCCACGCTGTCACTTAGATTCCATTCGACATCTGCAAAGCGCACCTGAGGTGAAGCTGCTCGGCTTTCCTTCCTGCCCTGCTGCTTCCTGATGCGCTGCAGTGTGGTCAGTGGCGATTCCATCCTTCCAGGTGCTCAGGCCAAAGATCATGCAGACACAGTCAACCTCTTTCCTCGCACAGCCATCAGCAAATTAAAAAGAATTTTTTTTTTGAGACAACATCTCGCTATGTAGTCCATCCTGTCTTGAATTCATGATTCTCCTGACTCAGCCTCCTGAGTGCTAGGATTATAGGTGTGTGCCACCAAACCCAGCCAGGCTGACTCTTTCTTTTTTTTTTTTTTGGTCTTTCTGAGATATGAGATAGGGTTTTGCTATGCAGTTCAGGCTGGTCTTGAACTCACTTTGCAGCCCAGGCTGGCCTCAAACTCACAGCAATCCTCCTACCTCAGCTTCCCAAGTGCTGGGCTTAGAGGTGTGCACCATCATGCCTGGTCAGGCTGATTTTTTTATTCATTTGCTGTTGTTTATTTTTGATTTTTTGAGACAGGATCTCACTATGCAGTTCAGGCTAGCCTTGAACTAACTATGTAGCCTAAACTGGCCTCCAACACACAGTAATCCCCCGCCTCAGCCTCCTGAGTGCTGGGATTACAGGCATGTACCACCATACCCCACTGACACTTTTGGTACATAAATAAACTCATGTCACTCCATTGTCCCAAACCTACATTGGCTTCCCACCTCACTCAGCCTGAAAGCCAAGTCCTCATGTAATGACCAAATAGCCCTAAACTTCCTCTCTGACACCTGCACCCTCCGGTATTCTGGTCTGCTCACTCGGGCCTCCTTGTTCCTTCCTCCCGTGCAGGCAGGGTCTCGTTGCTCTCACCTCCCGGTTTTGAACCTGCTGTAGCATCTGCCTGGCACCTTCGTCCCCCAGCCATCTACAAGTCAGTCTCCCTTACTACGCTGGTTAATCTCAATTGCCAACTCAACTGAATTAAGAGATTCCTAGGGAAGCGTTGGATCACAGAGACGCTATATTCATCAGTAGATCAGCCTGCTAATCTTGGCTGGGGATATAGCTCAGAAGCATAAGCACTTGCCTGGCGAAGTGGAGGTCGTGAGTTCAATTCCTGGCACCAAAACAAACCACAAATAACTCCACTGATCTTTATATTTACAATAATGAGTTACTTTAAACCTTCATGGCTCAGTGATCTGTTAGAAGATAGGGCCCAGAATGGGTTACTGGGAGGAGCCTTTGGAGGGTGTCTCTCTCTTTTATTTTTGAGGCAGGGTCTCACTTAGTAGTCCAGGCTGGCCTTGAATTCACTATATAGCTCAGACTGAACTCAAATTGGTTGTGATCCTCCTGCCCCAGGCTCCCAACCGCTGGAATTAAAGGTGCTTGAAACTGCACCTGGCTGGAAGGTGTATCTCTTCCTAGCACTCTTTCCTGTGCTCTGCTGCCACCATGAAGCAAGTAGCTTTGCTCCACCATGTCCTTCTGCCAGGATGTCTCTGCCTTGCAGCCCGTGGACCGTGGGCCGAAACCTCTGGAAGCATGAGGTCAAAGTGCATCCCCCTTCTAAGTTCTGGATGTCAGGCATTTTCCCGGGGACAGGAAAGCTGACTCATACATGTGCTTACTCAGGTCCTGGCTCCCTGGTGATGCCTTCCTGGGTCACCTCCCAGACGCTTTCTACCACCCACTGTGGCATGTATTTACGCTATTTCCTGTCCTAGGCGGGCAGGAACCTTGCGTGTGATGCTGAATGTGCCAGAGGGGCGGGTGGGGAGGTAGAGCCAAAGAATGTACCCATCCGGAAAAGAAAACTTGTGTGAATACCTTAATACTAAATTTATTGAGCCATCATGAGATTAACACAAGTTACCTTTGGCTTCTACAATTACAAGAGGTGCTCAGGGTGGAGGCCATGAGCCTCCAGACATTTATTAGTACGGAGAACGGCTGCCTGGACAACCTCGGTCCCTGGGATTGCTGCACGTGTGTTTTCAGTTTCTTCTCTAAGGGCCGGAGGCAGCGTGGTGGGTTTTCTGAGATACACGGCATCCTCTAGGGTCCTCCTCGGAGGTTAACACCATCTGTTGAATAAACATCATGCTATTGTTTTCCTGAAATATATATATTTAGCTCTCTCTCATAATAATACATGAACATATCATTTCAATAATGAGTAACATACTATTTCCACTGTTTCTTTTTTCCAAATAAACTCATGTTCTAGTCAGCATTTCTCTTTTTTTTTTTTTTTTTGAGACAGGGTTTTGCTATGTAGTTCAGGCTGGCCTTGGACTCACTACATAGCCCAGGCTGGCCTCAAACTCCCAGGGATCCACCCGCCTCAGCCTTCTGAGTGCCAGTGTCACAGGTATGCACCCCCATGCCCAATTCTGTCAACTTATAGCTACACTGCTCCTCCACTGCCAATTTCTTTCCTGACCCTTTCTTTTTTCCACAAAGCTATGCGTTTAACCTCAGACTCACTTAAAAAGAGCGGACAGAGAACCTGTCTGTAACACAGCACTCTCGCCTGTTCCCCTACCGCTCAGACTTGTGCTGAGGGCCTTCTTTATCTGCTTAACTTTAACTTCCTGTTTCCCGGTATTTCCGTTTGCTTCCATCCTGCTACCTCCGGGCCTGCTGAGGAAGGGCTTCTGTGTGCTTTGGAGCCATCGAGCTTTCCCCACCTCTTCGCCCTTGCTTGGTCCTCCTCCCTTTCTCTGTGAGTTCTGCACACCACACAGCTGCCTTCTATCTCACACCTTTTAGATTTTTTTGTCTTTTCAAACTCTCTACCCAAAATTTAAACCTCTGGATCCACTTGCCAACCAGTTGCTGCCAGAATATAAAAGGAGCACATTACTCTACTGCATTTTAACAACACAGGTGCCTGAGTGTGTTTCAGAAATTTGTAGGGGAATTTAGGGTGTCACAATCACTGGGAGACGAGGGAGATACTGACCTGTAACTGCTTGCTAGATGGCCTGTAATCCAGGAAGCCAACAGATTTTTTTTGGGGGGGGCGGATTTTGAGACAGAGTTTCTCTATGGAGCCCCCCAACCCCGAATTTGCTAAGTAGCCTAGAATGGCCCTAAATTCACGATCCTCCTGCTGCAGCCTCTCAGGTGCTGGGATTACAGGCGTGTACCACCACATCTGGCTTTCCGTCAGTTTTCACTGTCCTTCTGGACACCTACTGACGTGTCTGAGGTTCCAACTAACTCCATTTTACATATGCTAAACTATATTTTAGTTTTTAATATAAACTAAAATTTCTAAGAATTCTTTGCGAAAAACAATGGAAGATTATGTTTACACACTTATTTCTTTGAGACATGGTATTGCTATGTGGTCCAAGCTGGCCCCAAACTCCTGGTGATCCTCCTGCCTCAGCCCCCCAAGTGTTGGGATTATAGGCGTGTGCCACCACATCTGGCTGTATTTCTATATTTCATATAATCGGAGAACTTGGTCTGAATTTTTATGGCATTTTGTAAAAATCAAACTTACAACAATGAGCACTAAGAGAACTCACCTGCTGCAGTTGTAATTTTTACATTTGTGGTTCTTGTGTATAAATGAAGGTAGATTATGTGTGTGTGTGTGTGTGTGTGTGTGTAATGCTGGAGACTGAACCACATCTTTGTCTTCAAGTGTTCTACTATTTTTTTTTCCTTGGTTTTGTGGTACTGGAGATTAAACTCAAAACCTTGTGTTTGCCAGGCAGGCACTTATTCCATTTGAGCTATCTCCCCAGCCCCAAGTGTTCTACTATTAAATTACTAATTTACATTCCTAGCTCCTGTGCATATCCTACTGCAGACATGTTTTAGCCTTTATATTTTGAAATATGTATGATTTTGCTGTTCTAAAATTTGTTTCTTCTTTGAATTACAGCTAAAATATTATCCTGTTGTTCTTATAGATAGGTCATGACATCCATGATTTTCAGGCTGGAAGAATTGCCTCGAATTCCAGTAATTCCAGCCCTTAAAAGACTGAGGCAGGAGGATCGCCACGAGTTCCAAGCCAGCGTGGGCTGCGTAGTGAGTTCAGGTAGAGCCTGAGCTACAGTGAGACCTAGCGTCCAAAAAAAAAAAAGAAATCTGTGATTTTCATTATAGGACAGTAATAGGAGGTCTATTCAAGATACATAAAGTAATATTGCCAAAATTAAATTAGGAGCCATTAATGTAACAAAACACTCTAGGACTTCCCCTGTGTTTTCCACGCTACTGTCGACCATATGACCACGCCACACAAAAAGCCTCATTCCCAGTTTTAAAGAGCATAAGCTTTTTTAAGAACGTAAGCTATTTTATAGGCTCACAGAGGGTGCAGATGATAACAAACAAGACGTGTGCCGTCCTTAGGAACTGAAATTGTCTCACACACGTGATCTGCGTTTTCGTTTACAAGACTTGCACAGGGCTAACAAATAAAACGTCTCCTGATGATTCTAGATTCGAGCAAAAACGGAAACAAAAAACCACACCGCTTGTTATATTACTGATCCACCGCTGCATCTTCTCTTACAGGCGATCGGAAATCACACAGGTTAGACCACCAAGATTCTCAAAGATAAAACCTTGCAACTTAGTTCATCGGGGTGTATTTCAGCCTCCTCTTGGTCAAAAAAGAAAACCAAGAAGTTAAATGATTGCCCACGGTACTGAGACATCATCTTTCGAAGCAAGAGTGGAAGAATACGTAGCACGTCCTATTACGCTCGCTTTTCCCCAAACGGCGGATGAAAAGTCTAAGGTTACGCAAGTCACAATCAGACGCGGGCAGCAACAGCAGTTATCACACCGCCTACCGCATCCCCACCCCGCCCCGCCCCGCCCCGCCCCGCCCCGCCCCCTAGGGCTGCCCGCGGCGGTGCCTGACTGGAGACCAACGCAGGGGTCCTCGCGGGGTCCTTCCTACGGGCTCCCGGCGCACTGCCTGAGTGGGCGCGCGGGCGGCTTCCGGTGTGAGTGACGAGTGGTGGCCGAAGTAGGGGGTAGCAGGGGACGCTCAGGCAGGGACGATGGCGGACGGCGGTTCGGAGCGGGCTGATGGGCGCATCGTCAAGATGGAGGTGGACTACAGCGCCACGGTGGATCAGCGCCTACCCGAGTGCGAGAAGCTGGCCAAGGTGAGGGGAGGCCGGCCGGCTGTTGGCGGGCGCCAGGGGCTGAGTCACGGCGCCGAGCCCGCGTAGGCCTCAGGGGGCCCGCGTGCTGGGGTGCGCACCCCGCGCCGCCTGTCCAGCCTGGGGATGCCCGAAGGGGGCACCCCGCGGAGGCTCGGCCGGGGAGACCGCGCGGCCCAGATTGGCCAGCGCGTTCAGCTCTTCCCAGCCCCGCTTCGAGATGGACAGTCGCTTCTTCCCCGTCGGAGCTGGGTCCGCTCCTTATGTGTCTGCCTTTCTTGGGTGCCGTCGAACGTTTAGTGATTTCCCGAGAGGTTAAGGCCGCTTCAGCGTTCAGACCCGATCAGAGAGTTTGGCTCTATCGCTGTGGCCTAAACCGGTTCTGTCGTTAAACCGAGTATGAATCGTGGCGGCGCGCCTGATCCCCAGCCGGGAGCAGCCGCGGTAGAGCGATCCCGGTTCCGAGGGGCCATGCACGGAACGATTCCGTCGTCGTGCAAGGTGGAAAGTCGGACAAGCGTAGTGTCAGTGGAACAGCGAAGGACGCTGTCCATTGCGTCCTGCTGAGAAGCTGACGCTTGTATGGGGTTGTAGTCACAAGTAGTAAGATGGTGATGGGAAAGAGTGATTCCTAGAAGGAGAGGCATAGGAGGAAGGGCGAGCAGGGCGCCAAGGTACAGAACAACCTTCTTAAAGCAGGGAGTAAGCAGTAAGCATCCCGCTGTTTGACCACCACGGAGTAACGTGGTTGTTTACGTGGGGCGCTGGCCTCTGAACCAGGGCCTTGGTGTGCCAGGCAAATGCTTTACTATGGAGCTACACCCTCAACCCTCTCGACGATGCAACAGAAGCTTAACCTGGCCTGAACATTTTGACACTACCTGCCGTGTGTCAGGCAATTTAGTGTGTCCTTTTACACATAAAGGAACCAGACTCAGAATTATTTGCACAGGGTTGCAGTTAGTCATACCTAGAATACAGGTTTCAAAGCTAGATTTGCCTCAGTAGGGTATGGGTCATGGCTAAAGCAACTCTGCCATGGGCTGTTGCTACAGGAAGGGTCACACGCAGGGATCGTTAACTTCCTAGATTAATTCAGACACAAACTTGTGTTAATACACACCTGTTAATACACACCGTATTACTGCAAGTGTTTTTCTTCCTTGAGGATCTTACTATGGTGTAGTAAAAGTTAACAGGGAAGGAGAGTAGCAAGTAACTTGTCACATTCAGTTCCTGGAAGGAAGCCTTTTTAGTTTGGAGAGGAGCTCTTAGGAAGTTGTCCAGCCCGGGCTAGCTCTTGTAATCCTTCTGCCTTGTGCTCCCAGAGTGCTGGGATTCTAGGCCTGTGCCAGCAAGCCCAGCCGAAACCTTTTTTTGAAGAATTTTTCATTTATTTTATAGAGATGGACCTCCTTCCATTTTTGGAGACAGGGTCTCCCCCTGTACTGGCTGGACATGACTTCGGCAGCAATCCCCCTGCCCCAGCCTCCCGAATGCAAGGATTACCACATGCACCACCATGCCTGGCTTTGAAGGAAACTTTCTAAATACTTTCCTTTAAAAAAAAAAAAATTTTAATGGGCCTTTAAACAAACACATGGTGTACAAAGGTGGAAACATGATGGCTGTAGAAAGATGATGAAATTTTTTTTTTAGATGATAAAATTGATACACCTGATTTTCTTAGGTTCAAAATGTTTACGGAGAGGGAGCCATAAATCCCTCTGGGGGCTTTGCAGCAACTAGTGTTAAGCAGCATTGCCAATTACATGAGGTTGGAAAACTCAGAGGCCTGCATTGCCCAGCAGGGAGCAGTCACTGGTACTGATCATGTCTTTTCTTCGCGCTGGGGACCCTACTAAGTGCTTACGTGCACTCGCTCATTTGACCTCCCCTCGGTCCTGTGCAACAAATGCCGCCATTTTTATGTCACAGACAAGGAGGCTGAAGCTAGGGGCGGTTGAGTCATACGCCCCAGGTTCACACAGCTGGTGATGCGGAGGAGCCAGGTTGGAACCCTAGAGCTTGTGCTGTGAGCCGAGGGCAGTAAGAGCCGGAAAGTCTGAGCTTCTGCCCCGGGAAGGAAACCGTTTCTCCCTCTAGTTACTCTTTACCAGCTGAAGATGAAGATGAACTTTGTCCACACTGCTAATTTGAGAGAGAAACTGTGATGTGAATTTTTATGTGAAGTACCTTAATATTAGAAGGACCCTAATCTGTCTTACAGTGCTCTTTGAGGCAATGTGGTGTTATCAAACAAAACACACCTGCAGGACAGTCAGCCCTCAACTTCCACTTTGTAATTAATAGGGTGAGAGTGTCCATGAAGAAGAAACAAATTATTTGCTTTAAAGAACTACAGCTGTGCCTAGAATTGAAATCTCGGAGGGAAACAAATGTTGTATAACATTTTCTTCACTGAGCAGCCTACTGTACTAATAGTAGCCAGTGTAGACACCTCAGAAAGTATTAAGGAGCTTACAGACCAGTAAGAAGGAGAGCCGTCACTGCTGCAGTTGTTCTAGGGATGGGAGGTGTGGCATTTATTTAGTTTTGCTTTTTTTATTTATTTTATTTTTTATTTTTGGCGGTACTGGGGATCGAACTCAGGACCCTGCGTTTGGTAGGCAGGCGCTTATTCCACTGAGCTATATCCCCAGCCCAGTGGCATTTATTTAAAACACTGTTACAAATGTTAAGACAATTGAAAAGATCTGCAAACTCAAATGCCAGGTGCTTTCCCTGTTGCTGAATAATAGGTAGGGTCTCTAAAGCAAAGAAGGTTAGAAAAGTTAAAAGTATTTGGGTTCCTGTGTTTTGAGTCAGTGTGCTAGCTAAGCAAAGCCTATGTGTGGAGTTTTTGGGTTTTTTTTGTGTATGTTTTCGTGGAGTGGGGAGAAAGGGTGCCAGGAAACAGAGGAAATACTTTTTACCCTGCTGCACACAAGTTCACCCTTTTCAACTTTTAGATTTTTTTTTCTTTTTTAGCAGGAATTGAACTCAGGGCCTTGCGCTTGCCAGGCAGGTGCTTGTGCCGCTGAGCTATATCTCCGGCCCTCAACTTTTAGATGAGGTCATTGTCTTCCAGTCCTGGTTTTTTTAAGTGCTATATTTCGCTGCTTTGCATTTTGCGCATCTTATTACGTTCTACGGGGTGGGCCCTTTGTTATGTTCACTCCTCTGAAGAGAAAGATGGCGGTCGGGGCGAGGGAAGTTTCATGCACAGGGTAACATGGAGGAGCTCAGAGTCGGGTCGAGCGCTCTGGCTGCAGAGTCTGTGTCTTCCGCTGTGTCATTGTTTGGCCTTCTGATTGGCATGTGCGGGCCAATACCAGGCTGATGTGCTGATAAAAGCAGTACTTGTTGCTGAGACAGTGGTCCGTTCACCTTGTGTTGTGTTGATGACTTAAAAATTGAGTTAAAGGGGACTTTTCTGAACTGTAAACATAATGTATTTAGCAGTTCTTAATACATAGAAGGTTTTCTGAAAGTCCAGCCCAGCTCCTCCTGCTGAGCCGCATCACTAGCCATGGTCGCACTTTTGATTAGTATGTTTGGCACATCGTTCGTTATCTGAAGACCACCTACATCCTTTTGTATTTGTTTTTGGTATGAGTGTGCGTGTGTGTGTGTGTGTGTGTGTGTGTGTGTGTGTGTGTGTTTCCCTATACTAGGAATTGAACTCGGGATCTTCCCACTGAGCTATATACCGAGCTCATTTTTAAATTTTGAGACAAGGTTCTTTGCGATTCTCCTGCCTCCGCCTCACCCGGGTTAAATCCCAGAGTGCTGGGTTGTCCCTGTGCTACCAGATTTGTCTGCTACTCACATTCTTAAACTGAATACTGTATTTTTTTGTTCTTTTTCTTAATGTCATTACTATTTTTTCTTTTTTTGGCTGTAGTTGGGATGAACTCAGGGCCTTGTGCATGCTTAGCAAGTGCTCTGCCATGAACTGCATCTCCAGATCTTTTTAGAGTTTTGAGACAGACTCAATGAACTGCTCAGGTTGGCCTTGAGCTTGTTGTGACCCTCTTGCCTCAGCCTCTGGAGTGGCTAGGATTGTAGAACTGCGTCACCACTCCAGGATGTCATCACATCTTTTGTCACCTGCAGTTTCTTCTCGTGGTCAATATTAACAATGAAGAGGAGACAAAATGTAAAACAATTTACTTATTAACAGCTGGAATAGAAGGTCATTTCTTAAAGTAGGCTATATAGAAATATTGGACTGGGTTTAAATTTCAAGTACTAGTGGTTAACTTTTTATTAATCTTTTTCTTATTTATGTTGTGTAACAAATTAATAGACTGAGTCCATTTAGGACTTAAAGGAGGCAAACAGACTTACAAATACCAAACGTCTATTGAAGTCGGGCAATCTCAAGTCACTTTCCTCACTTACACAGGTTATTTTAATGAGGACAGTGAGTCACAGAGTTCACATGTTCCAACAAATGTATTTTGGCTTGCTGCAGCTATCTTGTTCTAAAAGGTGTGGCATCCAAGAGGTGGAGTTTCAGGAACTGTGAATAGACAGAAGGAGGAAGATGTTTAGACGTAGGACTTAACGTGGAAGACGGGAAAGGGGGCTGGCTGAGAATCGGAAGTTATATTAATGAAGTTGATAGTCGTATCCCAGAAGGAGCACTAAACCAGCAACCATATAGCTTTTCACATCTTGTTGTGGCAGTAAGAATCAAGAATTGTAAGCCATTAAGGTCAGCTAAGTAGTTCAGGCCAGTGTCCATCCAGCCAACACACACCTGCACTGTGTGCAAGTTGGTATAACAGAGGCAAAAATTAAACAAAGACCCAGCTTAAAGGAGCTTATAGACCGCTTGCTAAGATACACTGTACCAGAGTATCTACGGCAGCAGCGTTTCCTGCGCTCTGCCCTGTGGTGAGCAGTGCAGATACGGTAGTCCTCATTCTTAGAGATTATGCGTGCTGGGATGATAACAGAAGTAAGCACTGACACGGGGTAGTTCAGGGAAATGGCAGGGCACAGAGTCAGTGGGGCTGAGTGTTGCAGAAAGTGCCAAGTGACTGCTGATTTTAGAGCATTAGCCAAGAACACAGCCTGTGGCTGTGTTAGCACGACACCCGCCCCAGGGGTACACTTCAGTGCTCAAGCTTTTGGACTAGTGTATCATTTATTAAACTGAACTTAAGGGGTCATCGTCACTTGATCACAGTAACAGTTATGACAGGAGGTGTCTATCCTTGTAAACAAACAACACTTTGCATTTTAACATTTTGAACTTTTCAAGATATATAAGCCCTTCTCCTTTAGAGGTGACAGATGAAGCAAAAGGCATGGTATATAGTACTGCAGGACGGGGCTAACTGGATTCTACATTATATATTCAAAGCTGTGTAGAAATAACCGTTCAGGGCAATGGTGGTGAACCCCAGCACGCGTGCCACAGCAGGCTGTTTACAACACTAAAAGCTCTGAGTGCTAGGTATGCACAAAAAAGAGAAAGAAAAGACATAGTTTAAAAGTTACCTTGGAGGGCTGGGGATATAGCTCAGTGGAATAAGCGCTTGCCTAGCAAGCGCAGGGTCCTGAGTTCGATCTCCAGTACCGCAAAAAAAAAAGTTACCTTGGAGTCACGTGTGGTGGTGCATGTCTGTAATACCAGCACTTAGTAGGCTGAGGCAAGAGGATTGCCTCAAGTTTGAGGCCAGCCTGAACTACAAAGTGAGACCCTGTCTCAAAAAACAAAACAAAACAAAACAATTTGTCATGGTGACTTACAAAGAAAAGTACGTTTTCCTATTTCTCATTCTTCAAGGTTATTGTGACTGCCACTTAGTCTGTGCCAAACAACACATGCAGTTGACACCACTCTGGTTTGATAACTAAAATCGAAAACAAAGCCGTGGGGTTTTGTTCCCAGCAAGACATCATGCTGTTGCATGTTCAACCTTTCTTAGTTAGTGTTTTCTTTTTCATGCCTTAGAAAAAAAGTTTGTGGGCCCAAAGGGGAACCACTGATTCCAAGCAGCCGTGAGAGAAGCCGACATTATCATGAAGTGGACAGAAAAAAGAGTGGTTCCAGGTTTCTTCTAGAATAGGCCCCTGATTTTACCTTTTCTGTGTCAGAAACGTTTATTAGGTCAGCGATTTGGTTTCTGTTGGTGATGGTGTTTTTCATTGTTCATTTTTATCTTTTGTTTCAGGAAGGAAGACTTCAGGAAGTCATCGAAACCCTTCTGTCTCTAGAAAAGCAGACCCGCACTGTGAGTGATGCCGCCCTAAAAGTCAGCCGTCACTGGTTTCTTGGAGGCGTTTTTACCTGGCTGACATTTACTGTGTTTCCATTGTTACAGGCTTCAGACATGGTGTCCACATCCCGGATATTAGTTGCGGTGGTGAAGATGTGCTATGAGGCAAAAGAGTGGGATCTGCTTAATGAAAATATTATGCTTTTGTCAAAAAGGAGGAGTCAGTTAAAACAAGTGCGTTCACGATGGCTTGAAAAGCAGATATATGTGCACTTAAACGAGGACCTTTTTTTTTTTTGAAAACTTTTATGAACTTGTTGAAAATTTATTAAATCAACATTATAACATTCTAGAGGGTATATTAAAATTCTTCCCATTTTCTCATGATACAATTATTTTCATTTCTGGTTTTTGTCTTTATATTTTTGTGTATTTTTATAAAATGGCTCTTACAGTGTCCATGCAGCTTTGTTCTATTTCCCTAAATGAACCTTAGCTTTGTTTTAAAATTTTCAGTAGTTGTGATATAGTCTATTAAGTTTACTACTCTAATACAATCTCGTTTACTACTCTAACGTATTTGAAACCATATATATAGACAGATTACTTTCACTACTCATGTTAAGATTATATAAGTTCTTTTAGTGTTTTTGTCAAGTTGGATTTTTTGAACTGTTTAGTGATTCTCCTGCATAAGATATAATTTAACAATTCTTTTTAGAAGTAGTTTCATTTTTGTGTATGTATAGCCCATCTTTTTTTTGATTTGGTTTTATTTTTGTTTTGTTTTTTTGAGATAGGGTGTTGCTATGTAGCTTAGACTGGCCTTGAACCATGTAGCCCAGCTGGCCTCAATTCCCAGTGATCCTTCTGCCTTAGCCTCCTGAGTGCTGGGATTGTAGGAATGTGCTCCTGGCTTATATAGCTCATCTTTAAAATGCCATTTCCCCCAAGTAGCTTCTGGGTTCTTATGTTTCTGCCATAATTAGTAAAGATAATGATATGTAAAAGAGGTGGTGGTGGAAGTGGACCCCTGACTTACGAACTTGGGTCATTCCCGAGGGCTGGCTGTGACTCAGGTTGTCAGCTGGAGGCTGAGCTCCTCTGCACAGCTTTCCCGGCTCTGTCCTGTACACAGGCGGATCCCAGTGACCTCAGAGCGACCTTGGCCCAGGACTTCTCAGTTGCGTGGGCACAGGAAGGAGGTTGTAATGCTCCTTCCAGTGCTCCTTAAGGGTTAACTCTGTATCTGAGACCACCTGGAAGCACAAGCAGCTGGCACTCTTTGTATTGCTTTGCTCCTGGATGTTCAATACTTTGTAGCTATCATAGACCTTGAGGTGCTTTGTTTCAGCCTCTGGAGTCACTTAGGAAGACCAGTTTCTTGTTTGTGTGCCTTTTAGGGGGAGTTGGTGTTTTGAGACAAGGTCTTGCTATGTAGTTTAGGCTGACCTCTCACTCACAGCAATCCTCCTGCCTCAGCCTCCTGAGTGCTAGGATTAGAGGTATGCGCCACCATGGCAGCTAGGCAGACCAGATTTGACCATAGCCCTTTCGTCAGAATGCCGTTTTTATCCTGTATGAGGAATGAATTTTGTTTATGAATAGATTTTAATATTTTAGGCTGTTGCAAAAATGGTTCAACAGTGCTGTACTTACGTTGAGGAAATCACAGACCTCCCAGTCAAACTTCGCTTAATTGACACACTACGAATGGTTACAGAAGGAAAGGTGAGTTTCTGTTGATGTGACACACAGTGGTAAGTTCTCCCGTTTCTGCATTCAGAAACGTTTATATATGCAGACTTCTGTACAAGTCTACCAGATGTGTGTGTTCGCCTTAATTTTCAAAGCCAAGGCACACAGCACAGTGGCCTGTGAGTGTTTCTTTTTTACAAGAAGAAATACACAAAACTGTTACCACCTTAATTATCTTTGTACACCCTTTCTGTTATCTTCCTGTGCGTAAAGGAATATAGTGAGGCCCTCATCTCAAAACAAGAAAAGACAACAACTTCAAAACACATGGGATATTTAGGGGACTATGTGAGTAGTTTGCTACCAGGTTTCTCGAGATGTGGGGAAGGGACTGCTGCCGAGCGTGAAAACCCACTGGACCAGTGGTGGCGAACCTGTGGCCCGGGTGCCGGCCCTGCCTCAGACTCTTTAGGTTATAGTTACACTCCTTGTGTTTATTTGTGGGAAATGATAAATCTGTTAGCCTTATAGCTACAAAAGTGCTAGCAAATTTAATACCTTAGCCAGATCCGGTATTGTTAAAGCAGTCCTGTATTTAAGGGTGAATTGGGCTGGGGTGTCACTTCATGGTAGGGCACGTGCTTATAGCAAGCATAAGTCCCTGAGCTTAGTTCCAGAACCCCCTGCCCCAGTCCGTTAAGCAGATGTCAGGCAGCGGCTGACATGTAGGTATGGTATTGAGCTGCATGTCCTCTCTGTGTGCTGCTTGTCAAGTAATTCTTCTAGAGCTGCCCTCCGTTCTCCGTGCCACTTAATTGTGCGTGCAGCCTGTGGCCATGTGATTGCTGAGAAGTAGTGATTTCATCGTGAGGGTCTTACAGCTAGAGAATGTACATAATAGTTGTAGAGATTTCCTTTAAAGTGGTGGCTCTGTGAGATACTGAACACCTCAGCAGCAAAGTACAGTCCCCTCTACCTAGTCTGATAGTTCAGTTCTTTTCAATTTCTACACCTTTTGGCAGGGCTTTTGATAATGTCTTTGTCTTATTTATAGATTTATGTTGAAATTGAGCGTGCTCGACTGACTAAAACATTAGCAACCATCAAAGAACAAAATGGCGATGTCAAAGAAGCGGCCTCCATCTTGCAGGAATTGCAGGTAGGGTGCTGTTGGCATTTGTAAGGCTTCATCCCGAGTCAGCAGTATTTTTTGGTGGGAATAATTTATTTTGGCACCTCATCCCTTTGTGCTGAACTACCAAGAGTGCAATAGGGTGTGGGTCATTGAGGCCGCCAGAAGTTTGTACTCAGAGATCAGGTAAGTTTAGCTGCTAAAAAGGTTTTGAAGAAAAGGTCAATAGATCTGTCTTAAGTTTGTGCAATTATTTGAACATTTGAATTCTGTTTACGTACACATTGTTAATCACTGGCTTCGTTTTTAATGAATATTTCATTGCTAGTAAGTTTCTAGACCACACTGATTTAGCAATGAAAAATTGCCAGCATCAGGGTGTGGCTCAGTGCCAGAGCTCTCGCCCAGCACACACAGGACTGTTGCATTTCCAGCACCGCAAAAAGGAAAATAATGTAGCTACTGATGACAAAGTGTGAGATGATTCAATATTAAAAGCATGTGAGGCTATTGGAGACCTACTAGACACGTGATAATGTAAGGAGTTTTTCTATAGGATGATTTTTTAAATTATGTTGTAGAGATACCTACTGAAATGTTTACATGTAATATGTTAAGGTTTGCCTCAGAGTAGATAAAGAGTAGTTAACATACGGAAAATGAGTGAAGATATATAAATGAAATGTTGATGGTTCACTTTGTGTGTTTATAATTTTCCTACATAAAAAATTACAGAGATTCTAGGCATGATGGCACATGACTGTAATCATAGCACTCGGGAGGCTGAGGCAGGAGGATCACCATAAGTTTGGGGCCAGCCTGTGCTACACAGTGAGTTCAAGGCCAGCCTGAATTACAGAGAGACCTTGCCTTAAATTTAAAAAATTACAGAGAAGCTGGGTGTGATAGTGCATGCCTATAATCCTAGGTACTTAAGAATCGGATATGGGAGGGTTGCAAATTTGAGGCCAGCCTGAGCAAGAACTCTGCCTCGAAGTAAAAACAGAAATGGGCTGAGGATCTAGTTCAAAGCTGAGTTCTTACCTAGCGCACACAGGCGCTGGGTTTCATCCTCAGCACTGAGGGGGGGGAATGAGAGAAACTGGTGATAGCCTTCCCTCTACTTTGTAGATGTATTGTCCTGGATTTTATAAGTCCATTTACAATATGCCTGTGTACCTAATGCTAGGATTGGTTCGCCCGGGGCGTTACAGCCCATGCCTGTAATCCCAGCACTGGGAAGAGCGAGGCAGAGGATCCCAGTGAGCTCAAGGCCAGTCTGAACTACATAGCAAAGCGCTGTCTCAAAAGAAACAAACAAAAAAAGGAACCGTTTTTCATGGTGGTTAATGTGATATGTTCTCTGCATTGTATTTGTGTACATTTCGCTATTGCTCTACATTTCATATTAGGTGTCATGTCAGCCTTTTATCTACATGTGAAAAGACCACTGCTTTTTTATATAACGGTTCTGGCTGTAATGTCAATTGAAAGCCTGTGAATTTTTTCCATATTAGTCATTATTAAAAAAGCAAAGCCATGTGTGATGTAATTACATACCCATTAAAAAGGTTAAATTTAAAAAACAATACAACTGCTAGCAGTGATGCGAAGCAGAACGCAGACATGCTGTTGACGAGAACACAGAATGGTGCAGCTGCTCCAGAGAGCAGTTTGGTAGTTTCTTAGGAAGTTAAGTGTGTCCTTAGCATGACCCAGCAGTCCCAGGCCTGATAGTTTCCTAGGAGAAATGAAAACTTAACACACACAAACCCTTTTCACTAACCTTGAGAGTCGCTTTACTTATGGTAGCCCAAGGGTAGGCTCAGCCCAGAGGCTCTTCTGTGGGTGACTGGATAATCCCTGCTATGTCCATACAACAGGCTTCTACTAAACACGTGAAAGAATGAACTAAGGCACATAACTTGACTGACTCTTACAGTTCAGGACAGTATGTGGAGTGAATAATGTCATCCTCCAGTGGCAGGGATAGTGGCGCACACCTGTAATCCCAACACTCAGAAGGCTGAGGCGGGAGGATTGCTGCGAGTTCAAGGTCAGCCAAAACTATAGAGCCAGAGCCTGTGGCAAAAAAAGAAAAAAAGCACACAAAAAAGACATTCTGCAAAGGCTACATACTACTTTTGACATCCTCGAAAAGACAGATGTGCTGATGAAGAACAGATGATGGTTGTCAGAGCTCATGAGTAGGGGGAGTGCGGGTTACAAGAGGGTAGCATTGGGGAGTTTGGGGGCAGAAGAGGTTCTCTGTATCTTCACTGTGACGGTGCTTACACAAACCAATACGTGCTTTAAGATTCACAGACATTTACACCAAAAGGGAAAAATCCATTTTACTGTTCCAGTAAGTGTTTAAATTGTAATTTCCTGAAAGCAACTGGCTATGTAAATAAGCATTAACCGTTTATATATATGCATGGCGCTTCTTGTATCTACCTTACCTTAATTTGTAGCAAGTCTTAAAAATTAGTAAGCATTCTAAACTTACTTGAAGAATTAACCGTGCTAGGTGGAAACCTACGGGTCAATGGAAAAGAAAGAGCGCGTGGAGTTTATCTTGGAGCAGATGCGGCTGTGCCTGGCCGTAAAGGATTATATTCGGACACAGATCATCAGCAAGAAGATTAACACCAAGTTTTTCCAGGAAGAAAACACAGAGGTGAGCGTGTATCTGACTGCATGTTTACTGTGAAAGTGTTTGAATTTATTTTACTGGTTTTTTGTTTGTTTGTTTGTTTTTCAGAAATTAAAGTTGAAATACTATAATTTAATGATTCAGCTGGATCAGCATGAAGGGTCCTATCTGTCTATTTGTAAACACTACAGAGCAATGTATGACACTCCGTGTACACAGGCAGAAAGTGAGAAGTGGCGGCAGGTAAAGGGTGTCCTCAGGGCTCACACGGGTGCTTGAAATTCTGGGCAGGGCTATGGTGTGGCCTTTTGTTTATGGTGCTGATACTTAGTATACCCTTACTGTGTTGGACTAATTGGGGTAAGCATTTAAATCATGTATCACTTCTTTTTTTTTTTTTTGTCTTTTTGAGACAGGGTCTCATGCAGTTCAGGCTGGCCTTGAGCTCACATTGTAGCCCACCAGGCGGGCCTCAAACTCGCAAAGATCCTCCTTCCTCAGCCTCCCGAGTGCTGGGATTACAGGCATGCACCACCATGCCTAGCTTATGTATCACTTTTAAAGAACTGAAGGGTTAATCTTTAACATAGGTCCCATAGTTTAGATTCAGCATTACTTTGGAAAACTTTTTTTAAAAATCAAACCTCTTTTAAAGAGCTTGTATGTGTATTCACATTTATGCTGCTAACTTATTAAAAGAGCTGCTCCTTGTTGTTGATGTATGCCTGTTTTCTTTCTTGTCTTTGGATTTTTGGTTCTTGTGTTTTCTTTTTTTTTTTTTTTTTTTTTTTTTTTTTTTTTTTTTTTTTTTTTTTTTTTTTTTTTTTTTTTTTTTTTTTTTTTTTTTTTTTTTTTCTGTTCTTGAGAGGATCAACAGTCTGACTAAATTTGCATGTCTGTATATGGGTCCATACATCTACAATTCGAAGATATCAATGGATAAAGCAACAACTACTGTTGAGACCATATCACCTTGTCTATAGATTAGTTGTGATTGTACTATTTTCTATGATAATGGGTATCTGTTTGTCAATATGTTTTTGTACTTTTATGTTTCTAA